>NJRP01000434.1:49478-62008 GCA_003063835.1 Aphaenogaster floridana | reverse complement strand
ATCGCGTTTCCGTACGACAATTTAGAAACTATTATCATTCGATATTTGTCGGTCTAAAGTAAATAATACTTTCAAGTATTTCTATCGAGCTGAGTAAAATGTTGTAGAAGGGCTCTTTCGACATACGACGTTCCTGAGCGCGCGAAATCTTGACAAGCAGATTGGTAAATTTTGAATCTTTCCCGTTCAAAAACTATAGCAGCCTCGACATTTTGGTATTAAGATTTTTGTCTTCAAATAATCTCAGGAACCTGCCATTAACTGGTGATACGGTAAGTCTGGGACACCCTGTATATGTATTATGCAAATTTTAAATTTTTCGTCCACTTTAATTTGCATTATAGCATGTTTTGTGCTGATATCGAAGAAATATAAGAATTTTTTTTCCCTTGTTATAGGAGAAACGAAGGAAAAACGGCACCTGCAGATACAACGGACGCTTTTAATATAGTTAAACCATTAGCACCCTCTTAGTGGCAACTAGCGTTATCTGATAGTACGTCTCCCACTCACATTCGGTCAGTGCGCTCGGAGCTGTCATTCGTCGGCACTGTAGTTTAGCAAGGTAAGATTTTTTTGTGTTTTGACTTAAATTTTGTGATTTTCAACTAGCCTTCAGTTTATTTGGGTTTATCGTAATGAGTTTTACTGATGCATATATAAATTAATATTGTTTCTTTTGATTTTGAAGTAAAAAAAAATAAAAAAATAGTAATACAACATAATCTCAAGTTTGGAGATTGTTTTAATCAGAACCCAAAAAACGCGCGCGCGCGCGCAAGATAGTCCGTTTTACCTATGAAGGTAAAATGGACCAAAAAAAGATATTAAAAATCATTTAATATCTTTTTTATCTATGATTTGATTAAAGTCTTATTAATAGGTCATAAGGAGAAATAAATACTGATTTATTATGTTATAAAAATTTTATAATAAAGCTTACTGCTTCTGCGTAATTTTTTTGGTAATTATTTACAAAAACGGACCACCCTCCGATGACCTTGACCTTGACATATTTTGTCAAGGTCATGACCTTGAACAACATTCCGAAGATTTTAGCCGTCGGTCGTTATTTGTTAAAAAGTTATTAACAAAAGAAGTTTGGAAAATATAGCAGTTATTTTGAGTATCATATCCCACACACACACACCGGGCGGGTGCAAGGGGGGCCTTCGCCCCCCCCCCACCCACACCGATAGTAGGGAGGGTGGACTTTGCTTTACCCGTATACAACTTTTGCGAGGTCCATCCTCCCTACCGCCGGTATGAGTGTGGGGGGGCCGAAGGTCCCCCTTGCACCCGCCCGGTGTGTGTTTGTGTGTGTGTGTATGTGTGTGTGTGTGTGTGTGTGTGTGTGTGTGTGTGTGTGTGTCTTTTTGTTAATAACTTTTTAACGAACAACGAACGACGGGAATGATCAATGACTGTGGACTTTCTGAAGGTCAAGGTCAATATCAAGGTCAATCAGAAGTCATTTGAGAGATTGACTGTGTAAGGAAAATATTTAAAAAATTTTTATTTATATATCTACAGTTATAGGATACATAGTAGACATTATTTCAAAGAAAGCGTCTAATCATTCATAAAAATTATGTTTGTTTAAATATAAATTCAGCTAAATAATGGATAAAATGATACTCTCTACGTCCGTATTGAGGAATACTTCCACGAATATCTCTCCATACCCGTTCAATGTTTTGGGTATGAACACCCGTATTCGGATCAACAAAATTTTGTGAATGGTTCACTACGTCGTGTTGGTATATTTTGTTGTCGATTTTTTCATATGCTTTTGTTGAATTAAATGAGGACGCGCCATTTGGTTTAGTTCAAGTCTATCTTTGCGAGGCGGTGCACGCGGCGTTGCATGGACGTGCTGCTTCTGGCGACTCGACAGCATGTGTTACATTGTAAATGAGCCGGTCTTTTTCACATTCAGTTTTCCAATAAATCGGTCGCACTCTGCGAATCATTATATTGTACGAGCATATAAACGCAGGTGTTTTCTTCCAAACCCATCACCGTTCAATAGCTTTCCAACAATCACTGTAGATAATTAACCCAGGAGTAATGTATTTTTCAATTAACGGCAGTAGAACTTCTGTGTTACGAAATGCTACTGGTACAACAAACATCTTTTTTGTGCCTCGTTCTACACCACCAAAAAGTCATTGTCCTGTAATCAATCGCCCACGATGATATTTTCGACGTCCGAATTTAGCCTCATCAATTTCGACGATAATATATCATTTCCACCAATTTGCTTTTGATTTTGTATTAACCATTGATGCATGAGCTAAAATACCACATTATTGCATTTAAATATCATACATGTAAATTTTCGAAGATATAAGATTATTAAGTAACATAAATTAATTACCTCCCGGCAAAAGTTGACCCAATCAACTGCTGTGCGTGATGAAATATCGAGTTCTTTTTGCAGAAATATTTGTCGAGGAGCATTCATTATCATCACATAACAGATTAAACGACAAGCTACAGCAATATCTAAATGTGCTTTCGCAAACCAAGTTCCTGTTAAAGCGCTTATTTTAAAATTGCAAATTACTCTTTTGCGCTTACGTTTTTGCACTTGTTTATAATAGTGTTGCGTACAATGAATAATTATTCGATATTCATCTTTCAACTCTATAACATTATTACAACGCGGACACTTTACTTTCTGGCGAATAACATTTTTTGTACACAGATACTTTAATAACTCGTCGTAATTCGTTGTTAAAGCGAGAAATTCGTAAAATTTCATTTTGTAGCATACGATGTTAACTATACGAAAACTCGTCGTATACTGATTCATTTTTCCTAGAGTTCAGTTTCAAAGTCACAAGAGATATCAACATAACATTATATTTGTAGCTTATTTAAGTAAGAAAGGTAAACAGATACATGTACTATTTCCACATACAAATTACTCATTTATGTCTTTCAATACTCAAAATAACTGCTATATTTTTCTAATTTCTTTTGTTAATAACTTTTTAACACACACACACCGGGCGGGTGCAAGGGGGGCCTTTGCCCCCCCCCCCCGCACCCACACCGGTAGTAGGGAGGGTGGACCTCGCAAAAGTTGTATACGGATAATGTGACTCTGAGTAACATTCCAAAGGTTTTAGGTGGAAGTCATTGTTTATTAAAAAGTTATTAACAAAAAAAGTTTAAAAAATATAGCAGCTTTTATTTAAATTGTTTAGTATAATAAAGTACATGCATGGACAGAGAGAGTAGTTATATACTATAGGGAACCCAGCTCCGATGACCTTGACCTTGACATATTTTGTCAAAGACATGATTCTAAGTAACTTTTCCTTATAACTTTATCGGGGGTCTCGTATAGTTTTTAAGATACTTATATAAATATCAGAAACGTATGTTAATATACTACTAAATAGACACACACACACCGAAGGAGGGATGCGGATCTCATACACACACACTGACACAGGTAGGGTTGGGTCAGATTATTGCAGGGGGTCTGGGGGGGCGCAGCCCCCCCCCAGTACACTCAATCATATACTTAAATATGCAAATATACAAATAATCGGAACCATAGTCAATCGAGTCCGTGGACAACCGGGACCATGGTCAATATCAACGTGGTCAATCGGGACTCGTGCGTGCGTGCGTGCGTGTGTGTGTGTGGTATTGACCACAGTCTCGATCGACTACGGTTCCGATTATTTGTATATTTGTATATTTAAGTACATGATTGAGTGTACTGGGGGGGAGGGCCGCGCCCCCCAGACCCCCCTTGCAAAAATCTGACTCAACCTAACCTATGTCAGTGCGTGCGTGCGTGCGTGCGTGCGTGTATGTGTGTGTATAAAACTCATCTATTTAGTAATATATTTACCTTATATTTTTCAAACTTTTTTGTTAATAACTTTTTAATAAAGAAATATAACACCTCAACCAGGATTCGAACCTGGTCTTTGCTAATTTTCTCAATTTAGTAGACATTTTTTGTTAATAACTTAAACGCAAACCTAGATCCACCTTTACTGCTTTTCAATATTTAAAATAACTGCTAGATTTTTTAAACTTTTTTTTTAATAACCTTTTAATAAGCAACGCGAGCGACGATTAAGTTACAAGAAAAAGTTACTCAGAATTATGTCCTTGACAACATATAACAAGGTCATTGAAATCGGTAAGGTCGCCCTTAATATTAAGTTTTACCTTTTATTCAAACGAAGCATTGTTACGATTTTGTCGTTTGTTTTCCGAATTAAGTTGCAAGGAAAATGAATATTCATCGATCTTCCATCTCTCGAGTTTGGGCTCGTTATCAACAGACAAACAATTTTCGTTGGAGGAGAGGACAAGATCGAAGACGAGTAACATCAGCTCGTGAAGATCGCCTCATCGTTATTGAAACATTGAGAAATCCGTTAACAATTAATTCAATTGATTCGGAAAACAAACGACAAAATCGTAACAATGCCTCGTTTGAATGAAATTCAGTGTGCGCAAATCATTGCTCTTTTGGAAGAAGAATTGAGCGCGCGCGCGCGCGCGATGCACAAAATCCGACCCGTGGTGCGCATCGGATAATGCTAATGCTAACGGTAATTAAAGAAAATGCATATGTAACTTTGATACGTCGTAACTCTGCAAAAAAAATCGTAACAAGCTTCCTTTTTTTTAAATTTGTTTGGAAAAGTCCAAATTTTACGATGATTGATTGTGGTGACATTTACGAAAAAAATTTACTCCAGCCCGCAGAGTGCGTCAAATTATGTAATTTTTTTTAGACTTAACACGTCCTCACTTTTGAGAAAATAGCGGGAGAAGGGGAGGATAAATTCAAAATCGACAAATTGCACCTTAAAGTATAGACTTTACTCTTGAGAATGCAAAAAAATTTCTCAAATACGACAATTTTTCGCAGAGTTATGTTTATTTGAAATTTGAGAAATTTTGATATAAATTTACGTGCTGCAATAATTTTGTTGATAATGATAATAATAATAATAACGAGTAGGAAATTCACAGAAATTATCATTAGGCACCAAGAACCGTCGCAGACCGACATTTGGCCTATTCTTATATTTATATCTCACAATTTTCTAATTTCACTATTATTGTGTTTAATACGTCGCCTGAGAAATAAGACGTTCATCTTCTTACATATATATAGTGTTACGTCCGTGCTTTCCTCGGCGTCGTGGAAGCCGGACTTTAGTCCCGCCGGATGATCGATTGCCCGGCGCGACATCGGAAGATCGCTCCTCCTGACGACAGCGGTTGTTTGCGACGAAGTTGGCGCGAGATACGGTTCGGGCACGAACGGTTACCGTATTTCTTGGAATAAAGCGAGCTTGTGTTCTTTGATAAACGCCTGTGTTTCCTTTCTTTCCCCGCGCGCGTGC
Source organism: Aphaenogaster floridana (assembly GCA_003063835.1). Lineage (NCBI taxonomy): Eukaryota > Metazoa > Arthropoda > Insecta > Hymenoptera > Formicidae > Aphaenogaster > Aphaenogaster floridana. The sequence goes on along the minus strand of NJRP01000434.1, from coordinate 56,615 downwards.
CCGTCGTGAGCTTTCTGTGCGCGAGTGAGCGGAGCTGTGAGAGCTCGCTCCCCGTCGCGTCGCGCGGGTGTAACATTTTGGGCGCTCGTCCGGGATATGGACGAGTGATGAACGTGTGAGTCGGGAACGGCGGGGTTCTCGGGAGTGTCGGTGAGACGTGCGAGGGAGTGCAGCGACGAGAAAACGTCGGGATGGCTTCCATGGAGTCGACCTCGGAGTGTGAAAGGGTTACCACGCGAAAGCGGGCGCGAGCGGAGGCGGAGGCTTCCGGGGCCATCGCCGAGGAACTGCGGCAACTCAGGGAAGATCTGCAGCTGCACATGACTCGCGAGGCGGCGTTACAGTCCCAGCTCGAGGAGCGGAATTCGGCACTGCGGCGGCTGGAGGGGCATCTCGTCGAAAATCCAGGCAAGTCGCTTCTTTCTTTACAAATTCGCAAAGCCGCGGGGGATTCGTTTGGCGTGCCGCGGAATCACGGAGCGGGTCTGGGATTAAAATTAAAGCCCGATACGTACGACGGGAGTGTGCCTCTGCGTGAATTCCTCGCGCAGTTCCGTTTGATCGCGCGAGCAAACGGCTGGGACGATTCCGCGATGGCTCTGGTGATCGCTTCGAGTCTCCGGGGGAAGGCGCGCTCGGTCTTGAAGGGAGGCGCGGAGCTCGAGAATGTAGGCTTTGGCGGACTGGTCTCAAGGCTGGAGTTGCGTTTCGGCAAAAGACATTTGGCCGGGACATTTTACGCGTAATTCACGGGAAGGAAACAGAATCCGGGGGAAGATCTCCCGACTCTGGAGGCGGAACTTGAGCAATTGTCGCACCTAGCTTATCCGGAGTACACGCCGAGCGTACGTGACAAGATTGCGTGCTCGCAATTCATCGCGGCTCTCTCGGGTGGGTTTATGAAGCGAACTCTTCAATTGGAAAAACAGACCTCTTTAAGGACGGCCGTAGAAAGAGCCATGGCGATTAGTTTATTGTATTCGGAAATCTAGTAACATAAGGATAAGGTCGTTCATCTCGATAGATTAGCTACTTTCCATCAGAGATAGTTTCTTTTAGGAATTTTAGTACTGATTATCATGCCTGGAGCCCGTGAAGGTTATTTTAGTTTTAACCTTTCTTTAGCAAATACTGTTCTTTGGTGTTTATGTGTTTTCAGCTTGAGTTGAAGAGGTGCGTACGAGCAGCAAGTTGAAGAGGTGCGTACGAGTAGCTTTTTTCATCTGGATCGGACGGGAGGCAGCGCAACTTCTTGAAGACTTTATTTTTAAAAGACTGTCTCGCCCACGGTTTTTTTGAGCCGTGGTTTTTCCCGTGGGACAAAGGGCAAATGCCGAGACAAGGACTAGGGGAGTCCTTTAGGACGCAGGGTCCACGGCTAGTAAATTTCCCCCCTTTGTCCGAAAACTTCAAGAAGAGGTCTTCATCTTTGGAGGAAACACCATCATCCTCAGAAGATCTTCGTCGACGGGAAGAAGTCTTCGGGGAAAGGACCATCATCCTCGGAAGATGTTCGTCGGCGAGAAGAAGTCTTCAACTTCGGGGGAAAGACCATCACCCTCGGGAGATCTTTGTCGGCGGGAAGAAGACGCCTTAATGAAGAGGAGCAGAGCGGCGTGGAGAAGAGTCCCAGATACGTCATGGAGTGCGCAGCTCGGTAACCTGAGCAGCAAGGTAGAGCGGGAAAGCGCAGAAAACCCCAGGAAACGACGTGGGAACCCCGGAAGACCTCCCTCTGGTTGTTGGGACGACAACCAAGAAAGGGAGGAGGGCAAAATGTTACACGCGCGCGACACGACGGGGAGCGAGCTCTCACAGCTCCGCTCACTCGCGCACAGAGAGCTCACGACGGGCACGCGCGCGGGGAAAGGGAACACAGGCGTTTATCAAAGAACACAAGCTCGCTTTATTCTAAGAAATACAACGGTAACCGTTCGTGCCCAAACCGTATTTTGCGCCAACTTCGTCGCAAACAACCGCTGTCGTCAGGAGGAGCGATCTTCCGATGTCGCGCCGGGCAATCGATATCAGCCGGCGCGACTAAAATCCGGCTTCCATGACGCAGAGGAAAGCACGGGCGTAACAATATGTTAAATATTAAGAAAAATATCACCACATGCCTCGGTAAACACAATCCTTACATTAAGCCGGAACGATTCACTGACGAGCAATTTAATAATTTGATGCCAACGAGCATCTATAAATTATCGATTAGGCACCAAGAACCGCCGCAGACCGACCTTTGGCCTATTCTCATATTTATATCTGACAATTTCGTCGGTCCTAATTTCACTTATTATTGTGTTTAATACGTCACCTGAAATGTGACGTTCATCTTTTCACATATATATTATTGAAAAAAATATCACCACGTGCCTCGAATAGGTAGGACGCCCGCACGGATTGTAGGGAGATCCAAATTTAAATCCTGATTGAGGTATTTCATTGAGATTATTCTTCGCAATAATTTCTTTACAGTTTCTTCAGGGAAAAGAGGGATCTTATAGACGCTTGTGTGTGTTCGTATCAAATTATTAAATTGCTCGTCAATTTAATATGTGAACTAATTATTGCGGCTTCATGTAAGAATTGTGTTTCAAGATCAACGAATATGCGGCGCCCAGTTCGATGAGCAGATGATTTACAAAAATTATTTATTAGACATTAAGAACCGCCGCAGACCGACATTTGGCCTATTCTTATATTTATATTTGACAATTTCGTCGGTCCTAATTTCACTTATTATTATATAAAATTGTACGATTGAACGAACTTACCTGTAAGTGAAGTTCTATCGTAATTGTATGAAGCGCCTCTTCCGAAGAAATCACCAATGGTAGTACCCCCTCCCCCTGCCGATGTCGCCACAAGTTCATAGTAAAACCAAAGTTTTCTCCCACCACGGCGCGCGTGTCGCGGTCCGTGCATCTTATTTCTTTAAAGTGCTGTTAACTATTTCTGGGGCTAAGATAACTAGCTACGGGTCTTTAGGGTGGGAGTGTGATCTCTTCGGAAGAGGCGCTTCATACAATTACAATAGAACTTCACTTACAGGTAAGTTCGTTTAATCGTACAATTGTATTTCGCGCCTCTTCCTCGAGATCACCAATGGTAGATGTTGAAAGTCTGTTACGGCGTTTTTGACATGATACGTCTTGCTTTAATTTAGTCTTTGGTGTGACTTGTAGAAGCAGAAAAACAATATATAATGTTTATAACTCTAGAATAGCTCGTGCGAATGTATCGTTAGTATCTGATACCTGGAGATTGTAGAATTTGGCAAACGTTTCGGAGTTTTTGGTCCAACCTGCGATTTTTTTGATTGTATCTATGTTGACTCCTTTTCTTTTTACCGCCGACGTCGCCGCATATCGGGTGCTGTACGCGGAAAAGGTTTGAGTGTCGATTCCACTCATTGTTAGAGTACTTTTAATCCAACAATTTAAAGATTGAGTTCCTACGGTCTTATGGGGTTTATTAAATGAAACGAATAAGGTCGTTTCAGTTTTTCTTAAGTTTTTGGAACATTCGATATATGCTTCGAGTGCAGCTGCTGCATATATCTTCTGGTTTTCAGCGTAAAATGGTAAGACTAGTGTAGGTTGCTTTTTGTTTATCCCCGACGTCTTAATACGAGCGGGAATCTTTATCTCGATTAAGTTTTCCATTCTTTTTATATTACGAATGTCAATGAGCGATAGGGTCTGTGGCCTGTTACTAGCGCGAGCAATGTCACTAGTTTCATAGACAGTTTAGCCAGCGATAACTCGTTATTTGGTGGCCACTGAGAAAGGAAATCGAGGACTATTTTAGGATTCCAGGTTGACTCGTATTTGGGTTTCGGGGGGCGTCGCTTCGCGATACCTTTACAGTATCGCTTAACCCTTTCGTCCTGTCCGATCTCTGGTTCCACTATTAACGCGACAGCAGATCTAAAGCAATTGACTGATCCATATGATGCTCCTTTCTTGAATTCGTCAGCGAGAAAACTCAAGACTTCGGGGATTCCTGCTATTAAGCTGTCGATCTGTCTTTTCTCGCAAAAAGACCACCATTTTTTCAGGCCTGTTTCGTACTGACGTAAGGAAGAATTGGTTAGTGAGGAAATCGCGACGTCCCATGTTTCCTTTGGCATCCCTCTTCTCGCAAACGCCTGCTCAATAAAACACCGGCCACCAGGGTAAGGCGTCTCCAGAGAGGATGAGGTTCCCTGTTTGTAGAGCTTACAAGATTAAAGTTTGACTTAAAAATTTTTGGTTTATTTTTATTTTCAAACATGGACATGCACAGTGGGAACCAGGCTTGGAATGGCCACTGAGGGACAACTATAATGCCTCTGGCATTCTCTAGTTGGATCTTTCTCAATACTTTTAGTATTATGGAGAAAGGAGGAAACGCGTAGAAGAAATATGGGGTCCAATTTTTTGTGAAGGCGTCTATTGCGATTGACTCGGAATCTTTTTTCCACAATACGTATTTTTTGCACTTTGTGTTCGATCTACTGGCAAAAAGGTCGATATCAGGGATTCCGTAGGATCTTACCAGCTCGTCGAACGCATATCTCGATAACCCAAACTCCGTCTCGATTTCTAGTCTCCTAGACTCAGCATCAGCTGCCGAATTATCTTCCGAGCGGATATAAGATGCGAAAATCTAATTGTTTCGTTGCTCACACCATTTCCATATATCTTTAGCCAGCGTTCTCAGTTTTTGTTTTTGGATGCTGCCCATGCGATTGATGTAAGCGATCACGGTGGTATTGTCGGTTCTGAGTAAGATATCGCAATTCCTAAGGTCGGATGCAAAGCACTTCAGACCAAAGAAGGCTGGGAGGAGTTCTAAGTAATTAATGTGGTTTTCGCGATCTTTCGTGTTCTAATGTCCGTGGGTTCTTTCGTTTTTGCAACATGCGCCCCAACCTGTCTGAGAAGCGTCCGAAAAAATCTCGATCTGGTATTCGTCCCCCCTAATCGGATTATTTATTGACATGATGTGAGATTTCCACCAAGCTAAATCTTCTCGAACTTTCTCTGATAATGTTATTACTGCCTCAAAGTTATCGTTGTTATATCGAAGGGCTAACATTTTTTTGCGTTCAAAGTCCTTCATGTACGTCCAGCCGTATTTCGCTGCTTTGCAACAGTCACCGAGACTGCCTATGAAGGATGCGAATTCTCGTATCTTACATGAATGTGTTACGTTGAATTTTTCGATCGCGGTTAACATTTTTACTCTTTTGTTATTGGGGAGTTCGATTAACATGGTCTCCGTGTCTAGTAGGAAGCCCAAGAATCTGGATTGATTCGACGGTCGCGTCTGACTTTTTTGGAAGTTAATAATAAAACCTAGTTTCTGTAGTAAGCGACGCGTTTTTTCTAGATTGATTTTACACTCGGTAAATGAGTTACCGATTAATAAGAGATCGTCCAAGTAGATTACCGAGATGTATCCCTGTCCTCTTAAATGAGCAACGACCGGTCTCATGATCTTTGTGAAAATGTACAGTGCCAAGTTTAGCCCAAATGATAAGCAGGAGAACTCAAAACGCACGCCGTTAAACATGAAACGCAGGTATTTTCTGCTCGATTTTTCGATAGGCACCACGTAGTACGCATCTTTTAAGTCAAGAGTAACCATAAAAGATCCTTGTTCTAACAAGTCCCTAGCTGTTCGTAAGTCCTCGAGTTTAAAATGTTCCGTTACGATATATTTGTTCAGATTTTTCAAATTTAGAATAAGGCGACTAGAGCCGTCCGGTTTTGGATTGAGAAAAATTTGAGATATGAATTCGCCTTCGGTTGGCACGCATTTTGTGATTGCCCCTTCTTTTAACAATCGACCAATTTGCTCTGAGGTCTGAGACTTTTCTAAGGGTGACCAATGAGGCTCCCTAGGAGCTGAAGTCTGGATGACTTCTGTTTTAAAAGGGATCTCGAACCCCTTGATCCAATTTAATACTCTGGCATCCGAGGTGATCGATTCCCATTGATCGCCAAAGTGCCTTAGACGGCCCGCCAAAACACTTACAGGAGTTATTGACGCCTCCTCCGCGGATATTTCTCGTTCTTCGGCTCTGACTTCCGGTGGCCCAAGTTCCTCGTTGAGTAGGGTCTTCTCTGCCCGCCCCCCGACGTCCCCCGTTGTTTGTAGGTCTGTTGTCGGAACGGGCTCTCGAAGTTTTTTGACGCCTGGCTAACTGATCCTTTCGCACCGGCCTTCATTTGTTTGGACGAATGCTCCAAGGATTTTGCAGTCTTTAAATTTTCGTCCAACTGCTTTCCGAATAATCATTCATCTATCACCGTAGCGTTGAGTGTCTCTTTGATCGAAGTATTTAGATTGGCTACAATCAGCGCCTTCCTTGTGCACGATTCGTCTCTTTGTAGGTCGACGAAGAGCTTTTCTACGTCGTTTAATACTTCTATAAGCGGTAATCTTTCCACCGTCTCGCCGCACAGCAGCTTCGAGAGGACTCCTCCCAAGGCGGAAATACAAACCGTTACCTTTTCTTGTTTAGCGACTAAGCGAGTATCTCTGCCAGAGACGGCCTCCGCGAGGGAAACTCAGACCTCTGGGTTTAACTTCGGAGGGTTGTAACGAAGCACCCCCCAAGGGCACCCCGTTACTACCCACGGGGCCCCGACCGACCAGCCGTCGGGATAAATCGGCCCACAGGATCGCCGACCGCACCGTAATGCGGTCCCGGCGATAGCGCCGATAGATCCGCGACAGGTCAACGTCGCGGACCATCGCGGCGGTACTTAGATACCACCGCAATAAACGCTAGCAGTTGCGAGCTAGCCGCGGGCGCGATGCGCCCGCAAACTCTTTAAGTTGCGATCACGCGCGAACGGCATGCTCGAAATGTGAGCATGCCGTACAGGGAGCCGAGCGCGGCTCCCTACGTCACGCGAGCGACGTCACGCCGCCGGCGAAATCTCGAGCCGCCGATCTCGAGCCGCCTAACTCGAGCCGCCGAATCTTACCGCCGCTCGAGCCGCCGAATATTTCGCCGCTCCGTACAATGTAATTACCGCCGCTCCGAGCCGCCGAAATTTCACCGCCGCTTCGAGCCGCCAAAAAAGGGACCTCGGAGGAAGCATTTTTGTACCGGGATCGGCCGAACCGTACCGACCC
>NJRP01000433.1:134473-146979 GCA_003063835.1 Aphaenogaster floridana | reverse complement strand
ACCAGCGCGATTTTAGTCGCGCGCGACGCGCGATATCCAATGGCGTACCGCCTTTCCGCTCATCTCTGTACGCTCATTGGATATCGCGCGTCGCGCGCGACTAAAATCGCGCTGGTCTGCCGGAGCCATAACGCGTCAACGCGTCCTGTGTGCAGTCGCCCAAACTGAAGATTGTCGCGAACAAACCTATAGATTAGTGCATTTCGGAACGCACCTATATTGCATTTGTTTATAGGTCATCGAAGTTCGAGAGCACGAGCCACCCTGCACTCTGCAGTTGATTTCGCGTCAATTACGATACGGTGTAGAGATTTTTGTGCTGAGGAGTAAACGTCTCGCATTTCACATGGAATGGAAAAGAACGCCAGTTGATATGGTTGATGAGCAACGGAGACGCTTGTACGATTCTGCCGCGCAACAAACGAACGACAACTTGCAGCTGCAGCTGATAAATCTCCCCGACGTTTGCTTGGAGGCGATTCTGTCTAACCTCTCCTACGATGAGATTTCTAAATATAGGATCGTAAGATAGCCCTTTTGTATCCGCGAGGAGGATTCTCCTCCCCTCCCTTGTACATCGCAAAGCGCAAAACTCGTACAAAGTTCATATGCTTCTCCACAGGTTTGCAGACAGTTTGATCGAATTTGCAAGAAGCTGCTTAACCGTGGCTTCAATCTCATGGAGAAATATCACGCGCAATGCCTCCGCACTGTTAAAACCAAGTTGCCGAGGAGGGAGTCGGAGCGACGAAGCCATCCTCTCGCACGTCATTGCGATATCTTGACAGCGATAGAAACGAGAATTTCTATGTTATCAATGACTTTTATTAAGTATGTGGATCTGAACGTTTGCTGCTTTATTCCAGGAAAGGTAATGGATTTTTGCCTCATGAAAAACCGATTGTTTGAAAAACAAATTTTTCTTATGTTTAAAAGATTTCTCATGTGTATTCCAAGAGATAGACTTTTATTCATGTAAATTACAAATTATTGAATAATAAGTCTGTTGCAACTATGTATTAGGTGATCGATGAAATTTTCCGTGTTCTTCGATTGATTCGAGAGACAAAGACACCACCCCGAGCACACGAGATCCTTCAAGAGCTACGGGATATAAGCAGCATGGCCATGGAGCATTTTGATGAGAAGATTATGCCAGATCTGAAGCACAACATTTGCACGTCCATGGTCGGCACTGTAAATTCATACGATCTACCTGGTGGCGTCATGATCTCCCACGGTAGAAACATAAATAACTCAGCACTGCCGCATTGCAACAATCATAGTATAACCTGCTCGGAGAAGCTTAACCAGACTTTTAAGAAAATTAATGATCGTACGAAAAAGAACAAGATGTTCTTCTTGTCTGTGAGAAGCCAAATGGCTAGAATGAAGCTTAGGATGCAGAGGCAAGAGTATTTAGTACGAAAACAAACTTTGAAGTTACATAAGCAGGCAAAGAAGATGAATGATCAAGATACACTGTTAGCCGAGTTGCGGAAGCATCTTGAAGAATGGGAGCAGAAAATGGTCGATTTGACTACTGAAGTGAGCCGAGCGCGGGAGGGAACTCAGAACCCCGATTCGTTAGAAAATCGCAAACGAAAGACACACATTATCAACACCGACGCCGAGACGCTTCAACAGACAAACGAATTGCAAGCCAAGAAACGCAAGCTCATAGTAGAAAGAAAGTCGTCAAGCGACGCGCAGGATATGAAGTTTAAAAAATTTATGTCGGACTTACTTGGGAAAAATGCATTAGATGGTTATTTCGTCGATCCATCGTGCCCGCGCTAACTTGGCTCTTTTTACATAAATACTTCTAGTATGAAGGTTTTTGCAGAATTATTATACTCTTTATATAATGCATTTTTCAACTGTTATAACGAATTAGATAAAACAATAGATTAACATACACCTTGTACATCTAAATTTTAACTTGATTTATAAAAGTTATTTTTCGTTTTCAAGCAGTAAAATTTTTAAGTAAAAATTATATATTTACTTATTAAACTGCTTTTTATCCTATTATAGGAACAACACAATATATAAACAAATTGTATTCAGTTGGGTTTATAGTGCTTTACTTAAGATACCCTATTCGGAGTATATACATATACAAAAAGAAATATATATATATATATATATTTAAAATATATAGTTTCTTTTGAGATAAATTCTATATATAAAATATTATTTTAGTGCATTTATTAAGAAATTGAAAAGAGTAAGGACAATAAACTGCACTAAAATATTTTTAAAAATGCATATCTTATTAAAATAATTAAAATATTATTTTAATAAAATGTGCATTAATATGTGTGTGCCATTTCATTGAAATAATATCTTAATATTATTTTTTAATGAAATTAATGACTTTAAAGATTGAAAGCAAATTGGTCTTATTTATAGTGTCATCAAGTTCTTTAACGTGTGTAATTGACTTTATTATACTTATATGTAAAGTTATATATAATAATTGACATATGAAAAAGACTGTAATTCATATTAAATATTCATATTAAATATTCATATTAAATATTCATATTAAATATCAGCATACACTTTGGCCTAACATTTTATCACCAATTTGTATTCTGGTGAAGACATTTGAAAAGAAAGTATTTATCAGAATACAGTGTATATAAACTAAAATTATCTATTATTAATTTATTGATATAAAAACATTAGATATTTAATTGTTGTTGGAAAGGTAATGTGTGATAAATTTAATGTAGGATTTATATATAAAGACATGCAATCAGAATATTTCGATTGAATTACAATGTTAGTATATTTATCAATTTGCATTTGCACAACTACAGATCTGATTATATTCGAAAGTTTAATAGACAATTTTTATACCTTCAGTAACATATTATTACAACGATTAACTTTTATATTATAAAAAAATATAAAAAGCTGTCAGATCAAAGTAGTCTTTGATTTACGGCATTATTGAGTTTCCATTAAAGAATCGCTTTGTGATCTATTTTAGAATCTACTCGCTCTTTATTTTCGATATCTGTTTTCTGGATTGGAAGTTCTATTTCTTTTGCTTCGATATCTTGCTCCTGGAAAAATAAATGAATACTTTTATTTAAAAAGACGACACGATATAGGCAAGTCATCATTTTTACCGTATCAGCCACGCAGATCGTTTGCATTTTCTCATTTTTTACGTAAACTTCTTGATCCGTAACTTGGGATGGTTCAACAGGTGGCAAATCTAAAATTTTCTCGTAAATTGATATATACGCATTCTGCATATAGCTTTGTTGTTGATCGCGAATTTTTCTTCTCACGTTGTGCTTTTCCACTTCGGGTAAAACAAAGTTATAGATCATATCCGCTACCAATTCCTCATCTGCCAATTTATCAGCGCTGCGAAAATATCATGTTTTACATATATTGCTTTGGCAAAATAATTTGTTTATACCTGTTGATTGTTAATGCATATCTTACTTTTCTACAGCATGTTTTGATATGGCATCCACTTTATCGCAAACTTCTAAGATATGTTCTTTAGCCGCCTTATCGGATATCCAATCGACTCCTTCTTTCATAATGTCCTCCAAGTAAGCGTCTACCGAATCCTGATTTACTTTCACGATTTGCTTGAACATTTCATCGAATTCTCGTCGTCGATTACATTCCACTTGTCGCCTACCAGCTTCGGCGGCTTCTCTCATGCATCTTTCTCTTTCGGCAAGCAAGGCAAAGGCGTGAGCTCTACGTTCGTCCTCTAATCTTACCAATTCCTGTAAATGACGAGGGAGATAATCGAGCGGATCATTCCGATAAAAGATTACAAAACTTACCTTGCTAAGAAAATCTAATGTCCCGCAGACTGTCTTTCCTTCTAGAGAATCGAGAATCTCGCACAAACGATCTTCCTGCATTGACTCATCGTTCTGTAGTTGCCGCAAATTAACTATATGTGTCTTTTCATCGTGATCTTCCTGCTCAACCGTTTCAGTCGATTGCAATTCTTCGATCAGCTCTTTGCATCTATCGCGTCCTTTGTACATCTAAAATATGAAATTTTGTCTTACTGTTATATGATAGAAACATCGCTCTATAAGATCTGTCCTCTATATCCATTTTGAATGCACGATGAATAATCTGATCTATACTTTACCAGACATTGTATCGCTCTGCCTTTAACAAGCTTCTGAATAAATGTAGCAGACTCTTCCCGTTGTTTCTGTTTATTGTCCCATGTGCCTGATCTGCGCGGTGTAACAGGCAAGCCCGGCTGTTCATGATTACGCCTTATTAATCTTGGAGCCTCATCTACGGATTTAACTTTCATTCGAATGACTTTCAGGTCGGAATGAAGCCGCTCCAGTTTTTCCTCCGTCCATCTGCTCTCTCGTATACAGATGTCTATTGGTTTAAGTTCGCGTTTAATCGCTTTCGGTTCCTCAATAATTGGTAACCAACTGAGTGTTGTATCTTCTTCTTCTAAGCAACAATTGCGCGATGAATTGAGTAGCAGCGATCACATATTAATTACAATCAAATATACTTACGTTCGACGTAACTTTCGCTTATGAATTGTTTCTGCAAGGTTTCGTGCCGTCTCTGGGGATGTTCGCCGAAACGCATTTGCGGTGCATATAAGTCGGACTTGGGATCGATATGCCGTTCAATTATATCGGGTTTACAAGGTTGTTGCACGTCGCGATGACTCCTACGTAATTTTCGCAGATCTCGTTTAAGATTATGCCTGATAGTCTTAATTTGGTTGTCCCGACATTTTCCCAGTTTGCTTTCGAGTCTACTAAAACGACCCTGCACTTTCTTCTTGTATTCTGATTCGCGACTTTGCAGGAGGTTCCTCATCAGATTCAGACGTAAATCCATTATGAATTGAATCTCCTAAAATCACATAGTTAAAGAAAGAAAAAACATAGGTATTATGTTATGTAGACGATTAAAATTTTTTTATCATATAAAGTTATTATATAGTTGAGAGAGAGAAAGAAGGTATCATGTTATAGGTAAACAATTGAGATTCTTCTTTGCGTCTTGAAATACTCACCGACTCCCGAAATGCCCATTCGTCTATCTCTAAAGCCGTTATTATCGAATTCCGCATTTTTATATTGGCTGGCGTATCCATCGGCGGTAGGATGGTTTCCCAAGCTCTTTTCATTCGCATCCTGTTGATAACGTGCACTTCATGGACACCCGCGGGTAGTCCATGCTCCCAAGTTAGATGAGCTAACGCCAGCACTTCAGGATTGTGACCTAAATGAAAATTTAAGATATCTCGACTAGAGTTTTCGTTTCGGTATCGCTTTGTTTCTTTCTCGTGTTTTCTTTCTTTTCCACGATTCCGATTTTTTGATTGACTCGTTCTACGAATCTCATGGAATATTACTGCAATGTAATCATTGTTACCTGGAACAATTTTGTATGGTGGCTCCCAAGGTTCGGTTTGCGTCTCACTCTCTCTGTAATCCGTCTGCGTTTCTGCGTTTTTGTACGGCTCCGATTTCGGGAATGCAGTGTAATATCGTCTCTGGGCATTTTGCAGAATTCCGTTTAGGGTTTTGCGCTCCAAACAGCGTGGGACGTCTGCGGTCTGTACCTTCGGTACTACAAGCGGTACCGATCTTCGAAAATGCTTGTACGTATCTCCGCCAATGATTCCAACCGTCTTACCTTGTACAGCCATTCTTCTGTAAATTAAAAAGTTGAAGTTTCTTAACTAATCGATATTTTTGTACAGAAAAATGGTTTCTTGAATGTACAGGAGTTGAGGACTTGATGAAAAAGAATCCCTGGTAAAAAAATTTTCATATTTTTAAAAATTTGTCATGTTTTAAGTTTATGAAGATATCAGAAAAAATATCTTGAACTTTTTCAGATTTTATAAGCTTTCTTCAGAAATTATAGAATGAGAAATCTTAGAATATTTCAGAATTCACATACACGAAGAATTCTAGAAAAGATATAGGGAGCTTTCCAACAAGAGACACTGTGTTACACAAAGGCATCTCATTAGCTACATATTATCTAAAACATCGTCTAAGATAATATGTAGCTAATGAGATGCCTTTGTGTAACACAGTGTCTCTTGTTGGAAAGCTCCCATAGACTTTCTCAGCATTTCTGAAAAGTGTTCCAATTCGAATAAAAAATCTGAGAAATTTTCTAAAAAGTTATAAAATTACAAAGTTATAAAATTATACAGAAATTCTGAAAAATTATATGAAGAATTGTAAGAAAAAATTTCACCAGGGATACTCTTAAAATGAAAACAATGAGCAAAAACTTACCCAAGATTTAAAGAGTAATTGTATAATTTATATCTTGTTAAAAGGCCATCCTTGTAATCTTGAGACTTTTTGTTATCTGGAGCTTCAAGATGTTCAAATGTCCTCTGGAAGAAAAATATAAATATAAATTTATAAGATGTTAATATTCAAGTCTTAAGTATACTCTATTAATTAATAAATACTTACAAATAGATTAGCTTTCTGAGTATTGGGCGATCTGAAATGATTGTTGCTGCTGCACACAGTGTAAGCGTAGTCCGCTAATGCATCATCAAAAAATTGTTAACTATTGACTAACCGTTAAACTTATGTGACATATGTATCTTACGACGTTTCATGCTTCTTTCCGCCATAATTTGCATTGCACTTAATTGCAGCTTATTATATGCTGTACTTAAAACAGTTTGACTTGTCCTATTCTTGCAAAAGCCATAAGAATTAAGTATCTGTCACGCCCAAGTAACCGTCTAATAATCCAATATTGATCAAACAGCATACCATAGCAGCGAAAATATACAGGAAGAATAAACGTCAACATTAGCTGATCAATAATGTATATTTTATATTCTTTGAATACTTGTGTTACACTTAACAGTGATTAAATGTTTATATATATATGTCCTGCAAACATAATTAATGAATCTTCAGAGATAGCAATATTATTCATAAACTTTATATATAATAAATTGTTAATTTCTTTAAATTATAGGAAATGTACGTAAAATGCATATAAATCAGTATATATCCACCAGAATATATCTTTTGTTAGCTATATAGATTATTTGTATCTGCTGATACAATTAACATACATTGGTATCGGACTATACAGTTACATAAACTTTGATTATCAATATATAGTAACACATTATATATACGATTAACATTTTAATTCATGTGAATATCGGGATCGATATATATTTAAATTATTACTAATATAACGTATACTTTCAACGTTAATTATATTAACGTTAATTATATTAACAATTTCTATGCAATCGTAAGTTATGATAAATTGTGTAGAGTATATATTTGTATACATAAAAAAAGCTATTGAAATCATCTTTGGCACATACAGTTACTTCTTCATTCGTAACTGCATTCTGAAAAGACTTTTAATTATCGATAAGTGATTAATACACATGTGATTATAGCAATTCTCTTCAAAATTAAACGATAAAAGTTTTAATTGCGAGAGCAACAATATTCTTATATGTACAAATACGCATATATTTGCATCTTTTCTATTTCGCGAAGAAAACTGCATATAAATATTAATATAAATTACTTTTATATAACAATTGATTAGAATTATGATTGTTATACGGTATACTTTTACAAATAGTTCATAGGGACTATTTGATATAATTCTTTAATTCCGTTAATCATTAACGACTCCATTAGAGAGCGTTACAATGAAAATTTTCTCAATAATTCATATAATTCGACAAGACCTTATAGTTTCTTTAAACATTTAATTTACGTAATGGTTTAAAATAGCCGTTTCCAGAGGAGCCTTGATGCTCTGGCCAGCTCTGATGTGATGAAATATCTCTGCACGTTTGATTAGGTAACATATCCTCCGGACATACGCATTCTAGCTTCATTCTGTATATTGTCATTTGACCAAATGCGATTTTGGTATTTTCCCTGTCCCTTGACTCTTGATACAATCTGTAATTAATGCCTCGCTCGGATAAACATTCGCTAATGATGTCATCGTCTTTCTTGTACTGAAGTTTATTCTCCAATAATGCTTTTTTCTTATTAATAATACATTCCACATCCGCTTGAGACATTTCATACGACGGTAACCAGACTGTAGAGAACACTAAATCTATCGAAGTCTTTCCTTTGGATCCGGTGATAGACGGCAACAAAATACCGGTTGGTGACTGTCTCTGAATGCCATTGATACCGCTCGATCGATTGTCGTCAGTTCCAGAATTTCGTTTCGTTCTTCGCTTCTGTCGCATTTTAAAATCTTTATCAGTTATCGACGATGATATCAGCAATTGCTTTTTGCTAATCTTGCCTTTACTTTGATTTTTCAGTGACTCCCGCTTAAATACTTTTTCTATACTAGCATCATCGTCCGCGTCTTGGACAATATTGGGAAAACTATGTTTATATATCTGTCTTCGCTTCGTCACGTCTACGACTTTCTTAGCGGAAGTTGCATCTTGATGATCGATGATTGTTTGATTTTTTGACGCCTCTGGTGTGTCTTCCGGCAATTCAGTACTGATATTTGTGATATTTATTTCTATTAATTCGCTTGTACCCGCTGACATATTTAATATACTTTGTATTGTAGTAGTCTTTTCAATATTTGATTTATCGCTCGACATGGTTGATGAGAATTCTTCTTGAGATTTTGGAGTTGATGTTATTGATATATTCATTATATCAGTTTTGTTCACTGAGCCATTCTTTTTGATGTTAATTTCTTTCATTTCTCTCTTTTCTTCTGTTATGTTAATATCTTCATGATCCAACTTCATGACCCGCAAATTATGTTGCGTCGATTCATGTGTTGAGTAATCGCTAATTTCTTTGGAAACATGTTCTTTATGAGAAATATTTATTAAATGTGGATCTTTAACTACGGTGACGACACTCCTCTGCTCTCGCACTTCACTTTGCGAATAATCTACACTCTGTTGTCCGTCTTCGTTGTTACTATTATCACCTTCATATACACTATCATACTCTTTATCTGATTGTGCATCATCCTCCACCCATTTGTTATCCTGTTTCCATGTCTGATCTATGTCCAAATTCTCTACGGTATCCTCGGGATTGTGTTTCTTGTGACTTTTGAATTCGTCGACGTTCTCGTATACTGCATCCGAGTCGTATTTGCCGATCTCGAGTATATTATTATCTTTGTGCTTGAAAATACTATTTTTTCGATGGTTTTTGTGGACTCTCGACGACCTCTCGGAAACAAACGGTGTGTTTGCGTAAGTATCCGTGATCTTTAATTGGGAGTTCAGATACTTTTCCTCCTCCTTTTGTGGATCAACTGAATTATTGAACTCCAGCGACTTCGAGTCCTCCGAGAAGTACAACGACAGTCCGGGCGGACCGACGTGTTGGTTCAAAGCTAGCAGTCTCGTGGTGAGTGTCGAATTGAATCTCAGGCGACAGAGGTCGGCGCGCGTTTGTGACATGAAACTCTGGCCTTTCAAGAATTGAAATTTTTCCTTGGTCCCCTCGTAGTTTAAACAGTCGGTAGACCAATGCAAAAACCAATCATTGCCGAATCCATCGACAGTGACCGATAATCCGGACATTTGTCCGCTCAAGCTATTTTCCATCGGTTTTTCGAGCAAAGGTTGTCCGTTACGACCGTCTATGACTGTAGTCACAGTATAATAGTACGTGGATAAATCAGTTTCTATCTGATGCTGTACCATGAAATCTGGTATATCGTCGTCGTTATAATAACCGGGAATGGGAATGCTAATTACTTCGGAATTGGGGACTGTGTAATTCCAGATAGGCTCAAACGTGGATCCATTGTATGCCATAATAGAATCAAACATAGCGGCGACAATATCTTCAATTCCATCCGACGTAATATCGATTAAGATTGGTGGCAATAGTGCACCTTTACCGGTGTTATGATTGAGTTTTCGTAATTGCTGCAACAAAAGGATCCAAAGGATTAATTAACGCAATACTTTCATATTGAAACTTAACACAGACATTTATATGCTATACAACTACATACCAAATTATCGTAAAATATATTAGCTTCGGACACTATATATAATCCTCCAGCATCTTGCTGGTTGGTTGTAGCCAAAACAAATATGACTTCTCCATCAGGATGCACCATAATTTGCGGTGCTATGAACAGTTGCTCTGTATCTGGTAACTTAATGTTGCGTATGATAGTGCCACTTTTACCCGATATCATGAATATATGGCTTTCTTGGGTTTTGTACAACTGCATGTATGACACTATTACGTCGCCAATACCGTCGCCATCCATATCCGCTACAAATCTCGCATCGGAGACGTCCAAAATTATTGGCTGTTCCGAAGGATCTCGAAATGGTACATCCCATATGTTGGAACCATCATGACCGTCAATAGCTTGCAGTATTCCACCGCGACCAGATATGACGCAATCCTTAATCTCGTCATCTGTCAAGTCTGCGCGACAATCAACGGAAAGTATCGCATAGGCAGTCCAATGTGTCCAGATGATTTCGCCCGTTTTACCATTCAGTGCTA
The DNA here is from genome assembly GCA_003063835.1 of Aphaenogaster floridana. Classification (NCBI taxonomy): domain Eukaryota; kingdom Metazoa; phylum Arthropoda; class Insecta; order Hymenoptera; family Formicidae; genus Aphaenogaster; species Aphaenogaster floridana. The sequence goes on along the minus strand of NJRP01000433.1, from coordinate 136,441 downwards.
GTACACCGCCTAGACACGGCGTTTGATTCCCAAAATATACGGTACAGATATATTCCGAGTTATCCATCATATCCAGACCTAAAGTTGTAAATCAATAACTGTTACGGTAACTGATTTAACCATAACGATTTAATAATAAAATAACATTAATTATTCACCTTAAATTGTTAAGAAACATCATATAAATGTGAAACCAAAATCTGTAAAAGAAGCAAACAAAATAAAAGTAGCCAATTGCAAATCACAATACAATATAGCAGGGTTTCTCAAACTATGGTACTCGTACCACCGGTGGTACGCGGAAGCCTTCCAGGTGGTACGCGAGCTACATAGACAAATGTAGACCGAGCATTTTACGAGGGGTGTGTAATAATTGCGGTAAGATGGAACACATGTTCTAACATTGCTTAAGTGTAGCATACACATGCTACACTGCAGTATTCATCTTAATTTGAATTGGTGGTATGTGACTGTGTAGATATTTGAGTGGATCGAAAAAAATAAAGTTTAAGAATATAGTGCAATATAGTGTATAATGGCACAGAAAATTATAAACTGTATTATACAAAAAAAAGAAAACAGAAAAACATTAAAATAATATCAATCATAAAAAACAACCATTTATTTAACAATAAGTTAAATATAACAATTTTATACCTGTACTAAATCCCACAATAATATCTTCGACTCCATCAGAGTTAACATCGTTACTCCTAAGAGGTGCCTCGGATATTAACTTTGGCAATGATCTGGTCCATAAAACTTTGGACGAGAGTGAGGTGCATGGAATTATTTCCGAATCGTTTGCAGGATCCTTCAGTTCGTGTGACAGCCAGCTTTTCAGTATAGTTAACGGCATCGGGAATATATTCGCGGTAAAAATACCAAGGATAATTAAGCCTAATATTACAATTAGTGCTGTTATTCCACAGCACACCGGCACGAGGAACAACTTGTATGGGACCTGGTTCTCGAAGCTGCAAGACTTGCATTTTCTGCGAGGTGCCATGAGGGGCCGCTTTACCCCGCCGTCATCGTCCAACTTCAATCCACCGTTTCTCCCATCCCTGATGAATACCTCGTCATCGATGTCGGTGAGATCGTCGTCGTCGAGATTGTCTCTCACCGCCAGTTTCGGTAAAGTTGGATATACCGCCGACATATTGTTAATATCTGCAAAATTTGTGAACGTTCAGAGAGTTAAACGAGAACTGCTACGTTTGTAAATTTCAACGACTACGAATCAAGCGATGCCAAGCGGGCCAAAATATCGGTAAAAATTTTAATAAATTAGAAACACATGCATATACCTGCGTAATTTTTTAAATGCACGCAGAATATACTTAAACTCTTTCGAATATGACTTCGATTCTCGCACACATACGGTCACCTCGATCGCTTTTAAAGAGACGTCATGCTGCGGCGCCTGTCACGATTAAAAAATGTATACAAATAAAATATACATGCACATCACCATGAACGTAAAAATGGCCGCGTTCAGCAGACCAAGCCGCTCAGTAGCAATCGAACGTGATTGGCTTTTACTTTAAGGGAGCTGTCCCATGCAGGACAGAATTTCGGAAAACGGAATCTCGGAATCATTCTGATTGGTTAGCCCCATGGGGCACAATACAAGCCCCATGGGACTAACCAATCAGAATGATTCCGAGATTCCATTTTCCGAATTTTCGACCTGCATGGGGAAGCACCCTCAGGGAGAATTTACACCTTGGCAGAATAAACAGGGGCTCGATTCTTGAAGTCATTCGCAAGAGAAACGTATGCGCAAATTTAGCTCTTACAGAAAAGTTGCAAGTTGATTGGCTATTGCTTGACTTTTAGCCAATCAACTTGTAGAGTTTCTGTAAGAGCAGAATTTGCGCATACGTTTCTCTTGCGAATAAATTCAAGAATCGAGCCCCTGAAAGCAGAAAAGCAGAAGCCAATGGGCGACAGCACACAAGACGC
>NJRP01000433.1:109973-120197 GCA_003063835.1 Aphaenogaster floridana | reverse complement strand
TTCTGTTAACGACACGTTTGTCTCTCTCTCTCTCTCTCTCTCTCTCTCTCTCTCTCTCTCTCTCTCTCTCTCTCTCTCTCTCTCTCTCTCTCTCTCTCTCTCGGTATCTTAATTATTACCAAAATATATTTTCTAATAATTAAAACACTGATAAACATCGTTAATGCAATACAGAATACCGAATATAAACATAGTATGTATATGCTGGAATAGAATAGAATCATTTACATTTGTCGCATAATTTACAAAATACAATTCCTGCTACCTAAATTACATTGCACGACATAACAATGTCCTACTTCTTTTTTACAGTCTTCACTTTCATTACACTCTTCGTAGCTTTTCCTTTAGCCGCTATCGATTTTCCTTTTAGCAGCTTCATTTGCATTTTATCACCCTTGGACACCTTTTTCGTTTTCACATTCTTGACGCCACTTTTGTTCGCTGCATCTTTCGCTTTGACTTTGGTAATGCTTGGTATAATGACACCGGGTCTTACGCAGTTAGACCCGGTTGACTTATACTAGGCCGTTACTTTTACTTTCTTTTTCCGCTTTTTCTTCTTCTTATCGTGGAGCAGCTCCTGTTTCTTCGCTATACAAAAGCGACAGTACCAATCCTCGTCCTCAGCTGGTGGAACTTGCATACCGACGCACACCCTGAAATATTAAAAAAAATTTTTTTTTCAAATACAAGATTTGCAATTTTAACTAATTCCAACATAAATTACGAATATAACAAATTATTTACCAGTGATACCAGGCGTCACAATCATCGCAACCGATCATCGGCGAGCCATCATCCTGGTTGCCGCACGCGGGACATATCCATACTTGGCGACCTCCTCGATCCTGTAACACTCATCTCAGGATAAACAGAACTCGACGAATTTTTATCTAACCCAACCCATCTCCGATGAAATCGCTCTGGAGTTTTGGAAAATCACTCAAACATTTACCAACATTTGGATTTATCAAATATTTTAATAAAACATGTTAAAGTTTCTTGGTAATGTACTGACTCTGTGAAGATTAGCCAGTGAACTTCGCGTCAAGATATTTTGTCATGCTGTCCATGAATATTCTCTCTCATCAAGAAGAAATATTTTAATAACAAAACAAGATATTGACATTTCATAGTACTTTCTTATGAACTGCTGCAGAAATTCCTGAGTCTTAAATAATGTGTGGGACATATATCTTGATGAAACAATGATTTATGATAACATGAGTCGAAGATAAACTTGTCTCTTCTTTTTTTTAGAATTCTTTAAATCATCGCATCTTTTAAATCATGTCTTAGCTTCTTATCTAAATCACTCCTATTTAAAGTAGCTAACGTGCGCGTTATTTCTGTATTTATATTTTTGCAATATACGTATCGTGTTGCAACTAACGTATTATGAAGTATGAAAACTAGTTATCTATAACATCGGCGCACAGAAAATGCCTTGCAATGTTCTTTAAAAGAGGTGTAAAGCGTACTCACCACAGTAGTGGTTGGTGTTGTAGGCAACACGTTCCTGCCATTTTCTTTGTCTTCTTTAGCATCGTCCTTTTTAGGAACTGGATCTGCTTTCACCTCTGTACCGTTAAAACCGTCGGTTATATTCCTAACGGGTCTCTCAAGCTAAATTTTTGTTATGCAACGTGCAAATCTCATGCAATGATTTGATTTTGTACTTTTTGCTACATAATTTTCTTAATGTTTTCTCTGCTGTCTGTGTTAATGTATTATTAATAAACTATATATCAATGATCACAAACCGTAAATATATCACTGATCAAATAAAGAAAAATGAACAAGATCATTATTGTATCATTACATCTTGAGTTGAGTAAATTCTTATAATAAGATTTAAAAATAAGAAATACTAGATGTGACATTAGTTACATTAGTAACTGAGATGCATGCTCTCTAATACTACTTAGTTAATAGTTAAGCGGCGAATTCAGAAGTGACACACACAAGTTTTAATTGTATCTTGTAACTATTTGTACGTGAAAAATATATATGTATGCGCTAATGTGACTGCACTTGCTAAATAGAGAAGAGAAATTAATGAGAGAAGCATGGGCATATTATTAATTAACATAAGATAGATATACTGTAAAAGAAATTACTTTCTTTAGCATGTACGGAAATATTAAGAATGAAATTGTATATTAGTAACTGGTACTACTTAAATTTTTAAGCTGTATACTGATAAATGAAATAAGTGCTATCAAATTTGCGGAAATAATTAAGTTAACATACATTAATGTTAAGAAAACGATAATGGCATCCTGCGTTTTAAAGACATTTTAATTGATAATTGATACCAATTATGGTACATATATTTATAATAATGCCTCTATAAAATTTGCAATTGCGTTATTGCGAACAGATATTCGTTCATTAAATCTGTCAGAATATTATTTCTATAATTACATTATATAATCGCTCAAATTTGTAATAATGATAAGAAGAGACAAGTATACTATATTGTATGTCATATGTATGTATACATATATATATATATATGTGAATCATATCAGTTAATCTATGAGAATATATGGATGATAAAATGATGACGATAAATGCTTTCTTATTCTTAAAATGCATGATTAAATTAATTTTCTAAGTTAATATTATTTTTATGTGAATCAATATTTGCATAAATGCAGCAATGAATTCTACAAATGGCAAACTCAAGATGCAGCTACTCAGAAAAGATTGTATATTCAGAATATTGTAAAGTATGACAAATCGAATAAAGAAACCATCAAATTTATTAATTAAAATATATTACTTCTAAAGATTATTTGTAAAATTTATTTCCATATTATAAGATATATAAACTAAATAATATTTTGTAACGTGTACTTTGTGACTTGAGATAATTTAAATTCATTAATTATAAATAATAAATGTCTTTTCTGAAAAGCTTTGAGGCAGAATGGTAAAAATAGAATGGCAAAACAAGCGTTTAAGACTCAATTTGTGAAAATTGAGAATAAAAAAATATTTAAGACTCATTATAAGAAATAGAAATATGAGTACTAAACTTAAAGAAAGTGAGTAAAGTAATAATTGCAACATAAAATACAGAATAAATCTAAATATAGCTATAAGAGAGAATATGTACTACATTCATTATTTGGACAACATAACAATATATCAAGAGAGAGCGTGGTTTAAGGAAAAAAAGGAAAACATGATACCGTCACCACAAGACGAAAATGCATAAATAGCATGAATAGGAAATTGGAATTTTTGGATAGAATAGTACTTGAAACAATATCGATGGGTTGGGTTAATCTCATCATAGAATAAGATATTAATAAAATGTTTGCAATAATTTAAGGCAAATTCCCCTTCAAAATTGGTTTTGAAAAAATATGTGTGATAATTATTTCAAAGATTTTACTAAAAAAATTTAATCTAGTTTAATTTAGTTAATTTCTACTTTCAAAACTTTGCAAAGTTTCTTATCTACTTATTTTTTATTAACTATTGACTTATTTGCTATTTATAAAAAGAAAGTTTTCTTATATAATTGCAACCATGTTACTCTATAGCAACATGGTTGCAATTATATAAGAATTTTTCTATAAAAATTATATAGATTTCCTGTACGATTTAAAAAGTAGCTGAACAAAAGCGCTAATATTTCTGCGCTTTGAAAGGAAGATGTATTATTTTTTAAACCCCCTATATATTACTATTTTTTACATACATAATTTATTTGATCACAAATTCAAGTACCATCGATTTATTTACGAACCATTTTCTTTGTTGTAAAATATTATTTGCAACGTTTCCAAATTTTGAATTTTGATATAAATTTAAATGATCCCCAGTATATAAATATCATGAAAAATGTACTTACAAAATAAAATGGTGGTTGTTGTGGCGGCACTAGAGGGTTCGGGAGTTTAGGAGGATTGTCAAACTGAGGTGAAGGTATTGGCTCACTTTGAGATAGATTTTGGAAGTTAGATTTCTTTGCTCGAGGAACTGATGCAAGTGGCGCGCTAGTAAGATTGGCAGAGAAAGAGTCTGTAGGAAGAGCAGGGCTTCCATCTAATATTCCCTCCTCTGTTTTCTTACTTGCTGACTTTTGCTTTGGTGGTCGTGTTACCAATGCCGATATTTTTGCCAACTCTGGACTAGGTTCCCGCTTGACCTCTTCATCGGGTTTTTTGACAAGTGGTTTAATAGTTCTGAAAAAAAAAGTAATAAATGATTTTCATAATGGTTATCTGTATCATGACATGATTACAATATTTAAAAATTTCTTTTTTCGATAAATCGATTAAACGTGCCAACAAATTAAATAAAAATTTATATTACAATTATATTAAATTGCTAATAATAAAATAAATTCATTTATATAACCTACATTTTTTTCATAGGTGCATTATCTGGAGTTGCTGGTCTAGGAGAAGCCGTACCTAATTTTAACGTAATTTTTGGAACAGCTTCTGGATTCTTTTCTTCCTTCTGTAACACACATATAATAAATTAATTATTGCTATTAACGTCATTATTATTAACAAAGGATCATATAAATACCATATTCTTCTTATTTTGATCTTTCTCCTTTTTCTTTTCTTTTTTCTCCTTCTTTTCTTTGAGCTTCTCTAACTTCTCACGTTTCTCAGTCTTTTCCTTCTTCTCCTTTACTTTCTCGCCTTTATCTTTGTGTTTCTCTTTCTTATCCTTCTTCTTCTTCAACTTATCTTTCTTTTCTTTCTTATGTTCTTTAGACTTCTGAAAATGTTATAAATTGTTATATGTAAAAATTAATTACTATGCTCTATCTTAATTAATTAATCTGATAGCTTTCACATACACGTAAAAGCTATTAGATTAATTAATTAAGATAGGGTATAATAATTATATGGCATCAATGATGGATATAAATAAATATATTATTGTGCATCAAAGTTATTTTCATCTCGGGATATTTTTCCAAAAATAATATTTAAATATAATCGAAATATCTAACAAGATATGGTCTCCTACCGAATTCACCATATCATTCTTCTCTGTTTTTTCAGCTTTAGGATTTTTCGATGGTGGCATTTGCGCGACAGGTACTGTTGGTGTAGCAAGCGTGATTGGTGCGACAGGTGCAGACACTATAGGCGGTGCAATGCCTACAGGTAATACCCTCTCAGGTTTCATGAAAGGCAATTCTTTGTTTGGCTTAAACATTTTCGTAAGTTTATTATCCACCTTCTCTTTGTCCACCTTCTCATTTTCGCTTAGAATTGACGAAGATGTTAACTCAGCCGGTGGAGGAATCAATGGCTTCTCACGTTCCACAGGTTTAATTTTGGACAAGGGGAAGTCTTCAGGCTTTATGGGTGGATTGGTAAAACGCGGCGGTAATGGTAAATTGGGCATCGCGGGATGAGGACCTGGCCCACCTCGGGGGCCAAGCGGCAACGAAAACCGCGGAAACATCGGAGGAATTAAACCAGGTGCTGAAGGAAATGGAGGGAAAAAGGGAAACGGAAGAGTGATTGGAAGGATAGGTTCTCTGTGTAGTGGTTCAGGTGCCTGCGGCGTTTTGGGCCGATCTGGTATATCCAATTCTGTCGCATCATTCGCAGGTTTCATCTGAAAAACAAATCACCAGTAAAGTATATTAATATTGAAAATTAGAGGCATATTAAAAGAATGTAGCATCTAATCGAATTATCGCTGAGAACAAAATGACTACGCGATCGATTTAAGAAACCATATAAAATTTGTATATGTAACTTTTCGATACTATGTACATATACTTAAATAAGTAATGTCCTGTAAAATGTATCTTACTTTCTTCGGGCTAATACATTGTTTCGGACTCTTCAATTTAGGTTCTTTCTTTTTGCCACTCTTTTCTTTCTTCTTTCGCTTTTGCTCCGGTACTGTGGGTACACTCAATTCGGGAGTTTTCGGCGTACTGGGCGTACCCGGCGGTGAAATGTCAGCATCGTCAAATATGTAAACATCAGATGATAAACTCTGCACGTCTGCCAAATCACTGTCCGATTGTATATGCACGTCCGGTGTGTGAGGTGTCTTCTTCTCTTCGCGTCCTCCTTTCGGGTCCACATCATTCTTATGCACGTGCTTCTCCGCATTCTCGACATCTATGATCAACTCGGGAGAGTTCTCGCGCGAATCAAGAATATCCTTGTACTTATGCGGCTCCGTTGTCTCTTTGTCCTTGTCTTTTTCCTCACGTGGTTTCGATATCTTCTTAAATATATTAAGTTTCTGTTTATCAGGTTCCGACGGCAACTTGTCAACGGTTTCCTCCTTTTTCTCGACGGCGGGAGAGGTGTCTGTCAGATCTATCACTTTGTCAGTCTTAGCCTTCGGCTGAGTCGTCTTTGACGGTTTTGGACTGCTGGCAGCTGATTTCGGTGACGCGATCTTCGGTGTGGATGGCCTGCTACCCGTAAGTTCTTGTAATGTGGTAGATTGCGTCTTGCCGCCACCTGGCTTTAACGGTTTTAACTTAGCCAGCTCCTTCATGCCGACTAATTTCTTTACTTTGCTCTCATCGATTTTATCCGGCTTGAACAATTCCTTCGCGCCTTTCTTCTTCTTGTTCTCTTTGTCAAGTTTACGGTCCTCGGGACCTTTCTTTACAACCTTCTTCGGTTTCTTGTCAGTTTTTAATTCAGGCGGTACCATCGGATAAGAGCTCGGTTGCGGTGAATCCGATCGGACCTGATGCGGCGTTCTCGCTTCAGGTAGCTTTCCTTCTCGCGCGGGTGATAAAAAACCAGAAGTGGTCATCATAACGCTGCTTATTTCACGTAACGGTCTGCCTTCCTCCAAAACCTTCGCTCGCTTCACTATGGGACTTTCAAAAGACACCGGATCGCCCGGCCGTTTAAAAACCACTTGTGGCGACATTCTATGAGGTGACGCGTTATTTGAATTGCCCGATGATGTACCACTACTGGATGTCAAGTCTGCCGTGCCATTCATTAAACTTTCATTTTTATCAGGTATGTATTCCTCTGTAATTATTATATATTATATGAAATATAAATTAATATAAATTAGCATAATTGTATCAATGCAGTTATTCAATTTTAAAAATGTAATTTATTACCTTCAGTATCTGGATACATAGCTGGTAAATGTTCGTGTACGTGTACTGGTCTCGTGACAACTTCACGACTACCCGGCTTTAAAAAATTTAAATGATTCTCACGTCGAATTGGATATTGTGGCACTTGTATAGGACATGGAACAGAATCCACATTTTTCACGTATTCGGCTAATTCTTGTATATCAATATTCATATATTGAAATGTTAATCCTAAGTCGTCAAGATTTGCCTCTGTCCTTCCCACTATAAAATGCAAAAATATCATAAATCCAAAATACCTTTATGAACGTACTTAACTTATTTGATAAATATAACAAATAAATAATTCATTTAATTCTTAACATTTATGAGAAATCTTAAAAACATGGATAACATTCAAAATATATTCAAGTCTGAATTTTTATTCTATAAAATATATAAAGAAAGACGAAAGATTCTGATATAGACAATCACTGTTGAAATTAATATAATTTAACTAATTAATAAGTTACTCACAAACTTCCGAATATTGATGTGTGAGCTTTGAGATACGTAACAGATATTCCTGCATAAGATCTACCAGAAACTCCAATGGCGTAGAATTAATAGAGTGCCATCCTATTGTCTGACAGATCTGAGCAACAACTATTTTTAAAACGTTTCGGCTGTATTCGGCTGACATTTTTGCCTGAAAAAATTATTGAAATATACATAAACATTTTGATGCAGAGCTTTTTTAACCCGTTGTCCTATACTAACGAGTCACACTTATGGCATAGGACATTGTCCAAACAAACACGAATATACATACACACACATGACCGTTATCACATAGATTTACAATATCACACAAGTTGTAAATCCCTTATCTAATTTTTGCTTTAGAGAGTTGAACTTTATTTTTAGAGTTTATTGTTGTTTAAAGATTTACTATCCTCCAAAAGATGATGCAGTACTGAGATTTGTTTATCTCCACTTATCTTGGGATTAAATGTGTATTTTTGACGTTTACACGTCACTATTAATCAGGTTTAGTAACATTAGTTGTTTTTATGTCAGTCTAGGTTTACATGAACAGCCTAAAAACCAATTATTTCCAATGCTTTAACTCTTGATGTGTTATACATACATTTATAACATACTTGTTTATATCACATTCAAGATCAATAATTAAAGTATCAGAAATTACTACATCAGTTTTATGCTGTTTATGTAAATAGAGACTGACCATGACTACGTTTACACGGCCTGATTTACGCCGAAGTTATAACATTGATGTACTATCCGATCCAAAATTTTTCTTTTTTCGATCATAATGATTATTTAAATACAAGTCTATTTTGATATTCTAAATATTTGAATCAATCTCTTTTAATATGTGTATACTAGAAATTGTAGTTTGAGTATCAGAAGAGGCTCATATTTAAATAATCATTATGATTAAAAGAAGACAAATTTTGGATCGGATAGTACATCGATGTTATAACTTCGGCATAAATTAGGCCGTGTAAACGTAGGCCGGTATTCATAGTCGATTCTTATATTTAAGACCGTCTTAAGTATTGTCTTGAGATGTCATCAACCAATCACAGAGCCGTATTAGCATCTTAAGACATTACTTGAGACGGTCTTGAAATAAGATTCGACTATGAATACCGGCCGTAGTCATGGATTACTGGTGTTACTAAACTCAATTAATGGTGACATGTATATGTAGTCATCGTTTCTATCACAGTGGAATATTGGGTGGATTCTGTAAAGCGCATATACGCGCATATTTCTGTAGCATACGTAACGTTTACTATAGAAATATGCGCGCATATGCGCTTTACGGAATCCACCCATTGTCTCACTCAAAATTACTAGTGTCATATCTGAGAATCGAATCTGGATCTTTTGCTTGATAAGTAAGCTCCAATATGTATCTCATATATATATATATATATATATAATATTATATTCTATATAATAATAATAATCATCAGAGATAAACTAAACATACTGGCAGAACATTTCCATTTACCTTGGCAATTCAGCCGATAATTATGATATTCACAGTCACAAATAAGACTGCAAGGTAATGAGGTTAAAAACAATGCATTACTCTGTAAACTGTATATGCCAACTCAATATGCTAATTACATAGTAACCAATATACAAAACAGAATAAAAAATCAAGGTAGAACATACATAATAATATTTAAATAAAATCAACGAATACAACTATCAAAAAAGATATTATTAATGGCATGAAAAATTGTACCGTTACGTGATCGCCAACAGTTATCGCTACCTCGCGCATAGTGCTAGAGCTACTCTTGACGCTGCGGAAGTTCATACGTTAAATGTAAAATCTCACCGTCGACAGAGGTACGCGCTGCCGCAAAGGCTCGGAGGCCAACGATCTCCAGGTATTTCGAGAGGTATGTTTTTTATCTCTGCCACAAGTTCGAGGGAAAAGAATCGGATCGCGATAGAGGTCAAGTGTCGTTCCCTCACCTGGACGTGGACGCGACAGAATATCTTTCAGTCCTCTCAGTCAAACGTCACATAGTTGACGCTGTCAATGTGGACTTCATTCGTCGCTCGAAATTCACGAAGGAGAGTTCGCTCTTCACATAAAGCACGTTGTAAACGTACCGCAGGACACGCTACTCACAGCCGCCATTTCTGTACCTTCCTGCCCGCCACTGCCGCAGTGCCCGTCCCGTGGAGGCCGTGGATAGAAGCGTTCCTCCACCCCTCTGCCGCGTTTCTTCGCGGCGCGGCGCGATTTTCCGCGCATGCGCGACAGTGCGGAGCTAGCAGACGACGCTAGGCCTCCTCATGGGCTGCGTTCGGCGAGCACGCTTTTAAGGCTTCGTTCAGAAATCCTACTCGACGGGTAGAGTAGCCTTTATTGACCAATCAGGACAAAAAGTACAAAAATTTCTTTAGGTCTGTTTGTGTTGCTTGCACTTCTCGCACTTCTTGCACCTAAAGCGAGATAAACATACGCCCTGGCGTTGAAGAAAAAAAGAACGAGAAGTACAAGTGCGAGAAGTGCAAGCAACACAAACAGACCTATTATCATGATTGGTTAATAAACGCTACTCTACCCATCCAGTAGGATTTCTGAACGCAGCCTAAGGTGCCCACAG
>NJRP01000433.1:32409-43058 GCA_003063835.1 Aphaenogaster floridana | reverse complement strand
ATTCAGTATTATAAGTGTTAACGGTGCAAAACGTTGGTTAGAAACGGAATTCTTACATATAAAAATAATTATGGTTTCTCCATGTAAGTGCCTCATGGCCCCTGATCTACATGAGTCGTTACTACCCCAACATCTTCCTTCTCTTTCTACGTCTGTCAAGATGGTGTCGATCCCATGCTCCATCCATATATATCGATGTGCACTTCACATCTCACTGCATTTAACGACTAATGTTTTCAGCCACGATAGTTTACGCTAAAAAGAGACAACACGGTACCCGTTCAACTATCCCTCTCTGACCGTGAGGAACCGTGGTGGGGGTATGGCAGTGCTCTTTCCAGTATGGTTATAGTTCAATGAAGTTTATTGATGCTGAGAGAAAAAAAATCAAATCGATTAATTGCAAAAATTAATCGGCAAAAAATATCGATTTATTGAAAAAATTATCGGTTTGTTCGATTAATCGAGAAACATCCCTAGCCGCTCATTGAAGGCTTCTGTGGAAACTAGAACACGTAGCCGCGCCACTGCGTGATTGTTGTATTTACTGCGATACGACTTCGAGTATCCCATATGAAAATTTCGTGGTTCAAGACGTCAATGGCTCGCGGTTGTTGTTCATATTATTTGTAATAGCTTTAAGATAATAGAACGCGAGTATTGCAGAACTCGGACGAAGAACCGTTTCGCAATCCACGTATCGGGATTTCATTGCGATGGCTGAAAATCGGGACGCGATACTGGCTGACTTTCAGGTAATCCGGCTGACCGCCTCGCGAAGCTTCTTGCACGCGCAACGCAAATGCGTTGCTAGGTTATGAACGTTACGTGTAGATGACATTGACAATAATTCGAGGTGTTTGAAGCGGGACTCCTCCGCGGGGAATCCCGTCGGTCTCTCCCGCGGTCGTCGAAAAATTAACGTCGCGTTCGAATACGCGACCTGTATCCATCAAATCGCGCTGACATCGTGAATTTACCAAAATCCGCGACAACTTGCATCGATTCCTTTGTCATGTCGTCCCGCATGTCTTTTTGTCTGTTTTGAAATTTCAAGGAATTCTCGGACGAACATCGATGACGTATCCTTGTATAAATACATCACCGTGACTTTCTGTGTTTTGCGTCCTCTCTCTATCTTCGTGTCTCGTCTCTCAAGTGTAAATTATTTTCAGGCTTGCACCGGAATTGACGATTTCGGGGAAGCTATTTTATATTTGGAGGAAACAAACTGGGACTTACTGGTAGATATAAATATAATTAAGTCGTAATTATAGCAATTAGTTTTGCACATTGGTATAAGTATCTTGATACGTATCTTCCCACTCAGGCTGCGATAAACAAGGCCATGCCCCAGACTACGCAGCAGCTACCATCTGAAATGACTCCGGATATAGAGATGGTAGAAGAAATTAAAGTAACGCCGCGTTCGTCTTCGTCGAAGCTGCAGGTGGTACAGAACTCGAAAAAGACAGCACCTGTGAAAGCAGATATAGTAGAAAGTGCAAAACCTGGAACAAGTAGACCTAAAAGTTGCATGAAGAATAGAACACTTACATTCCACATTAACCATCTTGATAATGTTCATAAAATAAATTTGTCCGAGTTGTCCACTTTGAGTAAGTACAGATCGTCGATATTTAGACGATTATTGATTAACGAAAATTGAATGTTGAGGCAAAACAGGTCAAGTTACAAAAGTATATTTTTTTTCCAGGAGAACTTAAGCAATTTATATGGTGTAAAACGAGTGTAGCACCTTGTCAACAGAATCTTCACGGGTGGAAAAAGGAACCTGGAACACCGAATACGGTGCTGCAAACATTAGATCTGCCTAGAGAAAATACATTGTACCTATCGTCATTATCGTCTTTATCGCAAGACGGCGACGTGGCTAACGAGACGTAAGTTATCAAATCATGTCGACACAATTCTGCGATCGATATAATCACGTATCTATGTTTTTCTGTTCCAGCGTAAGTCTGTCAGATCGTATGACTCAGACTTACACATTGAACGTAAAGGATGAGGTGCATAATAAAACATACAAGCTGAAGTTCCCTGGCACACGTACTGTGTTAGAAGTGAAGACGGACATCTACTCGTTAATAGATGTGCCTGTACGAAATCAACAGTGGAAGGGTTGGCCTAGTTCACTGAAGGACGATAACGTAATATTGGCACAAAGTGGCATATGTTATCCGGAGCACGATTTGTCCGTCGGAAAGCTTCCCGCAAAGGAAGAGAAGAAGGTGGTGTCGTTGGAGAAATAAGTTTCCCGTTACTTAGTAAATTTATATATAAAATTATAATATTCGTATTTCACATTTCAGAAGGTCGTGGATCTAATCGACAGCGATAGTTCCATAGATGAACCAGAAGATGTGGAAGAATTCGATGTTCCGGAAGAATTTACTGGCGACGATGATATTTTCATAGACGATGTTAAACCCACTAAAATAGAGCGTCTCAGTGAGTGCTTTGGAACATAAGGAAACTGCTGTGTTTTATTGAAGTGATATGCCAGTACCGCAATTGAATAAAATTTTTCTTTTTATTTATAAACAGTGCCAGAAAATGTAGTAGATGAGGTGATGGGTACGTTACATTTCGCGGAACAATTCGAAAAACGATACGGATCGGCGCACCCAGAATTCTTCACTGGTACATTCGAGGATGCCCTGAAGGAATCGTGTTTAAAACCAGCGAAAGAGGTTTGTTCTGGACTTTGATACTAAAAGGCGCAGTAAATATCTAAAATCAACGGAAATATGTTTTCTTTTATTACTATTACAGAGAAAATTATTGGCTGTATATTTGCACCACGATAACAGTGTATTAGCAAACGTCTTTTGTACTCAACTGTTGGGCTTCGAAACGGTGCTTCAACTTCTTTCGGCGAATTTTATAGTGTGGGGTTGGGATATTACGCACGAATCTAACAAAGAAAGGTAAAATTTGCACAAATATGTGATGTCAAAAATTGACCAAGCTCGCGCCAGTTAAATGCTCATTTGATTTTCAGATTTTTGTATTCTGTAACTCAAACCCTTGGTACTGTTGGTTCATTGGCTGTGTCAAGCATAGATGTTGATACCTTGCCAGTTCTCATGATTATTATGAGATCTAGATCTAATACGGAGATATTTACTATTGTGCATGGCAATGTAGGTGTTACCGAATTACTAACAAATTTGGTACAAGCCGTCGATGTGTTCCAGGTAAGAAATGCAGCTTTTATTTCATACATACATGCTGTTGAAAAACACAACTGTATGAACATAAATATAGATTTTAATTTATACAACTGTTATCTTCTGGTTAAAATAGGAACAAAGACGAGCTGATATTGGCGTTGAAGAAGAACGACAGGCTAGAGAAAGAGTCAAGCAAGAACAAGACAGAGCATATCAAGAAAGTTTGGCAGCTGATAGGTAATTAGATATATCTACATTATTGGAGGAAAGGGAGAAAGAGAATATAAATGTCCGCACATATATATAAATTATTTACATTGAATAAAAATTGTAATATTCATAATATATTTTAAGAGCAAAGGAAGAAGCGAAACAGATGCAAGAGGAGCTTGAAAAGAAACAGAAAGAACAAGCTGAAAACGAAAGATTAGCTGAAGAAGCGAGAAAAGAGGCTCATAGGCAAGCTGTAGAGTCTAGTTTACCACCTGAACCGCAACAGGGAGCAGGTGATGGTGTAATGAAAGTAAGAGTACGGCTTCCAGCAGGAAAATTCCTGGAACGTAAATTTCAATCGGATACGCCGTTACAAACGCTCTTTAATTTCCTTATTGTGGAAGGTTATCCTACAGAAGAATATAAGCTCCTATCTAGTTGGCCTCGAAGGGATGTAAGTAGATGATGTAAGCATTTAAGTTCTTATTATGTAGATATTTATTTATGTGATTTTTTTAATATTCTATCTTTAAATATATATATATATATATATATATATATATATATATATAAGACCATTCTCAAAAACTTTTCAACATTTCTAAAAAATATTGCTACATGTTAACACATTAAACATATTTGTACTTGTTCCAGTTAACATCCATGGACTCAAAGCTCACTTTGATGGAACTGAAATTCTGTCCCCAGGAAACAGTAATTTTAGAAGAACGATAAATACGTTGTAATTAAATTCAAATGTAGAAATTAAGTGTCGCGAATTCTTCAAGAATGTATTTATTTAACAACTTCAAGATAGCGATTACTGAGTCCTGTTTATCTTGCGACTATACATTTTTACGCTGAATTTTTCTTGTACGATGAAGTCGTATGTGACGCACTTCGCGCGAATATAATTTTTATTTTATAAAAAAAAAGAAAAAGAAAGCTTTCTTTCCATGCGTACATATATTATATACTTTAAATTTCCAGGAATAAATTGGATTTCGAACGAATTCGATTTCGAACAAAAGCTGCCTTTGTTTATTATGAATGCATCGCAACTGGGCTATGTAAATAATGGGCAATATAATGGAATTCATATAAGGATGTATAATTTAATAAGGACATACACAAATCTAGATATATATATATATATATATAAAACGAAAGCAAACTTGTTACTCTATATGAAGCTAGTTTATTCTTCTTTCCTGCATTATAAATATAAGGACGCAGCAAACACAATATCCCGTTTTATAAGTTTGATCGCCTCGCTAAATTTATTTTCTAGGTCTGTATTTCCGATACCTTTTGCAGCTTGACATAATTGTCGCAGCACCTCCTCTAAACGTCGCATACACCTGATAATAGATCCTGAAATATGTATTTTATGTATATACATGTCACACAGAAAAATACTTCAGTTTGTTATCATCGCAGCAAGAAGATATGCTAACATATACATTACCTTCAAATATATCTGTCATTTTGCAAATTTGTAAGAATGTTGCACCTTTACACCAAGCGTATATAACGTCCATTAAATATGGTTTAAACCTGTCGACATACGCATCTTCATCTAATTCCAAATTAGCCTCTGTTGAAACCTTTGCTATTCTTCGAGCCAAGTCTTGCATCTGCCTAAGCGGACCGCTTAATTCATCCGTACTTTTAGGCATTTCGTTTGATTTTTCATCACATACAAAGCAACTGATCAATGCCACCATCTGTGGCACGCTCAAAGTATTAAAGAGACCATTAAAGATCATCTCGGTCATTAATAGCTCATCGGCACCGTTCAGTTCGCAAGCTACACGTCCTTTCAATTCGATAACGTCTGCCGATGTGCAATACGCCATTCTCCTTAAAACTCTCTTCCTGCATTTGAGTTCGTCCATCTGAAGTATCGACTTCGCCTGCTTAAACTCTTCCTTGGCTTGCTTAAGTTGCGTAGCCAATTCTTCTTTGTGCAAAAATTGTTCGTATAATACATTTACGTTAGGGTCCTATAAATAATCATAGATTTAAAAAAATTCGAGTTATCTCAAAACCGAATTAAAAGAAAAACGCATTTTAAAAATTCTACATAATAAAATTACACGCACGCACGCACACAATGTATTATATATATAATATATAAAAATACAAAATAGAATATTCTACATAATAAAAATTTTTTGATATATAAGATATTTTAAGTACAGAAATGTACTAATGATTGTAAGATAGAAACTGTCTCTTACCTTATGCAAAGAATGTGCATATAATCTTTTCTCTAACGCTTCAATTTTTTTTACAATAGCTATAAAACTCTGATCCTCTATATTCATATCTGTAATAGGATTGAGTAATGGTGGGCCGTCCGGGAATCTTTTTTTCACTTCTCGTATTGTCTTCAATACACTCTTCCTATTATCAGGCGGTCGAAGATCTTTTGGATAATATAATCTGAGTGAACTGATTTGTGAAATTAAATTATTCAAAACAGGGACTACTTCCATTTCGCCTTCTTCACCTTCGCGACATGGAATTGGACTGCCTTCTTTAGAATTTTTCGATAAGTGAAGTAAAATATCAATGACAATAACAGTTTTATCTTTTACTGGATTTTTCGGATTTTTCTTTTTAAAATTCACTATGATGCCCCAATCAAACGTTTCGTTTTCGTTTTTCACCTATAATAATAATAATAATAATAATAATGTACAATAAATTCCACTAAAAGTTCCATCTTCACCAGAGATGATCATTGTGTATATTAAACTATAAAATATGTACTTTTACTAATCTTCCAGGTTGCAAAAACGGAACCAAATACTCTGGTTGCGTTAGAAATGATTGAAACGATGCGCTCAGCAGATTGAGTTGTTCGCGTATGTCATGATAGGAAGAAATCTCGTCATACCTGTCCACATTCACGGTATTGTAAGCGGTACATAAATCTTTCACCTCTGAAAACGTAATCAAGATTAACAATACACTTTTCTACTTTTTAGCTGCTGATATTATGTTGAATAACAATAATAACTTACTATTATACAGAACTGGAATACCAGCTTGATTTTGGAACTGGAAGAAGCTTCTTTCCAACATGTATTCTGGATTAATCTCTTCCACTCGGAGAAGATTAA
Organism: Aphaenogaster floridana; assembly: GCA_003063835.1. NCBI lineage: Eukaryota > Metazoa > Arthropoda > Insecta > Hymenoptera > Formicidae > Aphaenogaster > Aphaenogaster floridana. Next base: position 36,517 of record NJRP01000433.1, on the reverse strand, counting down.
GAACCATATTATAGGTCAAGTGAAATGCGGAGTTGATTGGATCTGGCTTCCCTTGAACGATAGCTTTACCAACGACAGGACTAACTTGCTCGTCTATCATCAATATGACGATTCCCTTGTCATCGAGACCTCTCCTGCCAGCGCGACCGGACATCTGGATGTATTCACCCGACGTGATCCAACGAAAATCCTTACCATCGAATTTACGGGGTGCCGTAAACAGGACCGTCCGTGCCGGCATGTTCAAGCCCATCGCAAACGTTTCAGTGGCAAAAAGCGCTTTGATCAGACCTTCGCCGAATAATATCTCGACTGTTTCCTTCAAGATCGGCAAGAGTCCACCGTGATGAATTCCTATTCCACGCCGTAAAAGCGGCAGCAAATTCGTGACTTGCGGTAATTTTTTGTCTTCGTCATTGAGAACGTCTACCGCATTGTTGAAAACCTCATCTACCAGCTTTTTCTCCTCTAATGTGTTCAAATCCAATTTGGCCATTTGCATCGCGTAAACCTCACAGTCTTTTTTCGAAAAGCTGAAGATTATCACAGGCGCGAAGTTTCTCTCCATGATCATTTTTACCATCTTGAAAATATTTGTTTGTCCGCTGTTCGAGGCGCGTAGACCACCTTTGCGTCCTTTCGTATCGCCTTTAGCAGCATCGCCCATATTCTGCAGGCATGCCATGGCTCTGTTAAAATTTTCCTCTTTGAACTGACCCGTCTCGTCTACAACCTGTTTTACAATAGACAGATTTAGTACATGGATAGACAGCGCATTTCTCTTTTTAGTCTAACAGACACAACTTTTCATTATAGATTATCACTAACCAGATGTATACCATCACCGCCGACTGGAAATATATAATGTTGTAATGGAGTAGGCCTATAGTCTGTAGATATTACATGACAGGGTTGATGATGCAAATGTGCCACCCATTCTGCGAATTGTCGTGCGTTTGGTATGGTAGCGGAAAGAAATACGTAGTGCACATTGTCCGGCAGCAGTATAAGTGTCTCCTCCCATACCACGCCTCTCTCTTTATCACGCATGTAATGAATCTCATCGAAAACTACCCAACCGACCTCACGCATTACCTATGCAATAAATATTGTGTAAATATACACGTTTATATTTTTCTTCCTGCATAGAATATTCCATGTCAACCTTTAATGTTTTGTTGAATAAACATTGATGTTGTATAGACTAAATAATTTGCCAGCATTAATGTTATATTTATAGAAGATACGTATGTATATGTATGTATATATATGTATGTATGTATATATATATATATATATATATATATATATATATATATATATATAATTATATATATATATAATTTGTTATCAATTTTATATTACCTACCTAAGATGTACATACATATCTTAGATAGCTAACACTTCATTTCCATAATTATAATAATAAACAATAATAAAACAAACCTCTGAACCTCTATAGAGCATGTTTCGCAAAATTTCAGTAGTCATGATTAATACACTTGCTGTCGGATTTATAGTAACATCACCTGTTACTAAACCAACGTCCTTAAATTCCTCGTGAAATTCTCTATACTTCTGATTACTCAACGCTTTGATCGGAGTAGTATATATTACTCTCTGTTTATCCTTAAGCGAACACGCTATTGCATATCTGTATGGAACACACAAGATAATAGAATAAAATCATTTAAAAAAGTATTGTAAAAACACTGAAGATAAAATATGAAATATTTACTCAGCCACGACGGTTTTACCAGCAGATGTATGTGCAGAGACAAGAACCGACTGATTGTTCTCAATGCACAAAATTGCCTCCTTCTGAAATGGATCGAGTATAAATCTGTACTCTTTGGCCGGCTTGCCTTGCTTATGCTCCAAAGGCACGTACTCTTGATCAGGAGGTATAGCAATCTCGTGCATGCAATATTCTATAGTTTCTACAGTATGCACTTTTATACGACATGCCACTTCCTCTAAACTGAAGAGATAATGTTGAGAATGTACTTATATTTTTTAAATAATATAATTATAGAACAAATATATAGATATGTATGTGCAGACATGATCAATTATATTAATTAATATATCAATATTAATAATATTAATATTAACTATAATTTTTAATTTAATCTAATGGTTGGCATAACATGAAGTATTACTTGATATCATCCAAGGCAACTTCCTGTCGCAATTTTTTGACGACTGACTTGTCATCGTCCGTGTCAAGTTGTCGCTTTATTCCCGTCTCCGGTTCGATTTTCCTGCACACGTTTGTTTTAAATAAGTGATCCGCAACCATGTGAGGTTAAATCTTAAAGAAATTAGGTTAGATTTCGCATTAAGAATCGTTTCACTTACTTTGAAATAGGTATCTCTGCATCGTCGCCGTCCTCATCAAAAACGTCAAACAAGTCCTCGGTAAAATTCGCCATTGTTTATTTAAAATTATTATTTCAATACTTCAACAATACAACATGCTCACGCACATTCACTTGTATATTGAATATGATTGAATACTAGACAATAGAGTCCTATAATAAGAGAAGCGCCAGGTGCCAACAGGTTTTGATTGGCTCTCAGAGTCACGTGGTTTTTGTAGCCATTGCCAGCTGACTGTAGGCTGGGTTCCGATTCCCCACCCGAGTGCCCTCAGGTATCGTTTTATCCTTGTTGTTTACTGAATGTTAAACAAGGATAAAACGATACCTGAGGGCACTCGGGTGGGGAATCGGAACCCAGCCTTAGTGCAATGTGTAGGTTGGCGTAATATGAAAAGTAAGTTTAACTCTGAGGAAATTAGTTTTGAGAGCACAATATCGGTATTATAGAGCGTTATCGGATCGAGCGTACGCCAGGTTATATGTGCGTGCTGCGCGTTCCGCGTGCTCCGACCACGGTATAAACATTTGTGGCTCCGCCGCTCCGACCTTTTGGCTACAAGATGGCGGCCGCCGAGAGGTAGTGGGGGAAGGCTGGCGCTTCTCTTGTTATAGACTCTACTAGACAAGAACTGCGGCCACTGCGGCAGTGGTGGGAGAGGGAGAGGGAGATGGCAAGAATTATTCGCGCACGCGCATTGAATAAACGCTGCGCAGCTTCACTGGCCATATTCCCATATACACTACCAATACTGGGCTGCGTTCGGAAACATCACCCGAGTGCCCCCATGTAGCATTAGGCGCGTTCAGCAGACACAACTGTTGAGTTCGTCTTATCAACACTCTGCGTTGATTGGTTGGTTCTAAAAGTAAGAGCCAATTACATTCGATTGCTACTGAGCGGCTTGGTCTGCTGAACGCGACCATTTTATCCTTGTTGTTCACCGAATGTTAAACAAGGATAAAATGACACTTGAGATACCCCGGGTGACGTTTTCGAACGCAGCCCTGAATCTATACTATAGGTCTGTTTTCTGTTCCTGAACTGCTGCACTAGTTCAGAGTTTATCTTTTTTACTCCACATTGGAAGGAAAAAGATAAACTCTGAACTAGTGCAGCAGTTCAGGAACAGAAAACAAACCCTATACGTAACGTGAACTATAGATTTTCAGCACTGGCAGTATATATTAGGGCATCAATTCTGTACCTCTTAGGCTGCGTTCGGAAACATCACCCGAGTGTCCCCGGGTATCATTTTATCCTTGTTTAACATTCGGTGAACAACAAGGATAAAAGATACCCGGGATCACTCGGGTGATGTTTCCGAACGCAGCCTTAGGCTAATATTACATGTGTCGTACGACAAACTTTTCAAGCGTGTTGATTGGCTACGAGATAGAGACTCAAGAATTTCTCTATCCAGCAGCCAATCAACGTGTTTAAAAATTTTGTCGTACGACACATGTAATATTAGCCTAAAAGGAGTGAAAATGCGAAAAGTGAACGAATTCACTAGGTTTTAAGCAATTTCATTGGTAAAGACCTAGTAAATTCGCTCACTTTTCATATTTTCACTCCTTTAAGAGATACAGAATCGATATCTAGAACCTTAGAACATATATATATGGAAGCGGAATAACAGACTGAAAAGTGTCCGGAGGAAGTGAATAAGAAAATCGTAGTTGCCTCTCTCTCGAGATCGTAGTTGCCTCTCTCTCGAGAGTTA
>NJRP01000432.1:64767-97864 GCA_003063835.1 Aphaenogaster floridana | reverse complement strand
TAATTAATTGACATTCTGTTATTGGCTACACAGCATTTAAATTTTATATTAATTTCTGTAAAATACTTTTTTATTTTTTGACACACAAACATGTAAGTAGTTTTTCCTTTCTCTTTTATTTTTTTCCGCTTTTTATTCATTTATCTTCTCACAGTGAGTTACTTCAGCTTTTAGGAATAATGATTTTATTGGTACATCTCATGACACGAAAGATGTTTGCACGTTGGTCATATAATTTTACCCAGTAAGACGTATGTATTAATGTTTGATTTTCTCTTACCTTATTGTTGTAAGTCCCACTTTATTACCAGCCTGTGATTTACAGATTTACACTTGAAAAAGACCCAAAGCGAGGGTCGAAACGTTGTGTTAAGGATTTATTTCTACAATAAAGCCAGTTGGGTCGAACAAAGAGATTAATAAGTTCAATATATAAATTATAATCTGATAAACCATCTGATAAACCATCGGACGGTAGAGTTCGTGTTACAAAGCACGTCTATACAGCGTAACAGTTGACAGTCAGAATAAAATCAAACTAAATTAAACGGAAATAAGGAGAAAGGGCAAACACTGTCAATAAACAAAGGAAACTAGCTGTTCATGATTATGCTATCATAAATCTCATTTAAATTCTCTGTATCTTTCTGTAGAGTACTTGTGTTGTTAAATATTTTTATAATAAATTATACTTGAAAAGGACCAAATCCGTATGGTCGAAACGTTGCGTTGTTATAACTTTAATAAACTATTTGCCAGTTGTGTCGTCCTACAATCTGCTACAATTTGTTAATTATTCACTGGCGCTTTAAAAGAATTTCTGGTTCTATACAATTGATAGAGTTTACAATCTTGTAACACATTAATAAAATAAAACATTTCAGCAAAATATTTTTAAATTCTAATTCTTTTTATATAGAAATCTTAAAAATTGTTCATTTAGCCAGATAATTAAGATTGAATATCTTGGAAACTAAACGTTTCCGCACATTCGCACTTGTGGCATTCGATTACATTTAGTAAGTGCTATGTGCCTGTAAAATTTTATCAAAATCGGGCCTGGGTCGGATACGAAAGTTTTACCAAGACATTTTTTAAAAACATCGATATGAGATAAGATACGAAAGCAAATGCGTGCCACTACTTTTGCTGTGCTATTAATGTAACGTGAAACACTTTCTTCTTTATCGATTCTTCACCTCGGAACGTCGAATTAAAAGATTCAGAGTCGAAAGAGTTAGTTAATTTTCTATTAATAAAGATCTTTACTGTTTTCATAAACTCGATTAGCTGATGCGGAGAAGTAGCTTTGTGTGCAGTCAAACTAACATCAGCTTCAATGCAAGGCTGATCCGGCAGTGTGGCCGCGGGCGATGGCAAGGCTGGCGCCGTTCCCACGTTTTCCTTCACGGCATCTGAAGCCGGAACCAGAGGTACGATACCGGAATTAGAAACCGAAAGTGCCAACGGGGCGACTACCGGGGAGGAATTGCCGCCGATGGCCGCGCGTGTCTGTGGCGATCTGGAAAACATCAAAGCCGATAACACATTAATTATTTGTTATGATCTCGCTTGGAAATTTGAAAATACAATTATAAAAATATGAAAATTTTACACATATTAAATTTTTGCAATATTCGCAATATTACAATATTACGTAGTATAATTATTTCCTTCTCGCGATGATTCTCAGATGTTTCTTGCCGTATGGAAATTTTTCTGATAGAATACATACACGACATAAAAACGCATTTTAAATTCTGGCGGTGTATTCATTTATTTTATAACACGTTGCAAAACATTGGCGAGTCGACGGATTATCTGTCTTATTGATTGTATATGCAACATAAATCTTCGACTACTTACTGACACTTATACGCTCAGCTGAACAATTTTATGAAGGAATGACACGGGAATATTCCAAGTACATGTTTTCCGATAAAAACCGATATATATATTCGTACCAAAATAACTTCGTTTATGATAATAAATTCAAATTGGAATATAGAAGGCAAAAATATAAAAGTAATACTCGCACATATGTCCGAAATATGTTAACTTATACTTGTTTAAATTTTAATAAGGGCGATGCAACTTTTGTGGTATAAAACAAGAACTTCATCTCAGCAAAAAATTTTTCATATAAAAATATATATAATTATATATAAAATATGTATATATATTTTTTTCTTGTATAATCTCTGTCCGTATATATTGAAAAAATAATAAGAATAATTAAAAAATAATTTTAAAAAACTTTTGTATGATTTTTTTTTACAAAAAATAAAATTGCGATTAGATCATGCAATAGTCTATATATTCATATACATATATAACTTTTCTATACAATTATTACATTTATATGAACAATTTTTTCTCATTTCCTTAAATTTCACGTTTTAAAAAAAACAATGCAAAAATTATCCTTCTAATGATTCTTTTATTCTTCTTATTATTTTTCCTGTATATACGAAAAGATTTTACAAGAAGAAGAAAACATAGACATATTTTATTTATAATTATATGTATATACTTATATATGTTCTTATATGAAAAATTTTTTACTGCGCGCAATCGACACTTCTTATATTAGAAATTTTAAATACGTTGCACCAAATATTACAATTATTATTGTATGAAACAAGCATATACACAACTTTAGTGATTATAATACATAATTTAATTGAATATAGATATATTTGTGCAAAGTCTCAATTTAACCAGTTAAATGCAAAAATTGTGTAAACACAATTTTAATGTTATCAGCTAGGTAGATAACGATATAAAAATGTAAAATAGCTTAATCGTTGCGAAGCTATTTTCTTTGGCCGTGGCATGGAATTTAAAATAAAATTCGATCGACGTTTCACGTAATATTCAAGAAGTCATCAGTATTTCTTATCCGCTTAAAAATATCATTCTTCAAAATTTCGTTTTTCGTTCAAAAGAGCTATTAGTATCTTTAAAAAAAGAAAGTGTCAGCATATCCTTACGCAGAATGCCCCTTTAAACGAACTACGAGCTTGACTTTTTTGCAACCGTCGAGTCTCTTCGCGTCCCGGCGTTTCTTTATCCGAAGGCTGACCAGTCCTCCTCGCATAACATATCCTCTCTTCGTCCGTGCATTCAACAGAGCGTGAACGAACTTAGCCACGACCTGCACGTGCGGCGGACCACCGCTTACGACTACCTCGTGCTCTAGAAGCCATGTGACGAACTGATCGAATGGATAACGCGGCCGCCTGATGGACCAGCAGCTCTTCAGATCCCAGTAAGTCTTTGACATGACGAGTACACTTTCGCTGCGGTGACTAGACCGAAAGGAATCCTCTACGGCGAGTTGTTTTTCTCCTTGAAGGCCTTCTTTCGACTTTTCACACGCTCATTCATAAACACGGTACACCCGCACGCTCGAACGTTTGACCGTTCCCCAAGCGTCTTCCCATCCATTCGTGGTCGATGTTAGCGAGATACCGTTCTCGAATCTCCGTTCTGTCTTATCAGCTCTATCGAATAATGATCAATCGACTGTCCTCATTGCGCGGCTATTGGAGATACAACGTGAGTCGTTCGGTACTTCGGCGGTGCGGCGTGCAACGTTCGTCACCCAGTAACTGAAGCCGCTCGGCGAATTCGAGCAATAGAGAGAGCTCTGGTTCGACTCGGCTCGGCAGATAGGATCAGTTCAAGTCAGTTGGATTGCATTTGTCTGCCGCGAACCGGATACTGCTAGTCGTCCGCGACGTCCGTCCGCCGGCGAACTCTCTCGAAATCTGACCTTCGCGCGTGGTTCCCCCGCGTTTAAATCTCACCGAGTCGTGTGATCGGCGGGTCGTATCTTTTTTTTCTTTTTCCCCTTTCTTACACAAGCCACACGTCACGTGCGCTCAAGCAAACACGCCGGATCGCGCGATAATCACTCCGGAGTCCCGCGATCCGAAGAGTGCAATCCCGCGATAACTTTCCTGAAAAACCCGAAGATCTTTTTCGACGATCGTGCGCAACCGGTTTGCACTTCTTCGTCGCCTATAGGCCGTTCGTGCGCTCCGTTGTTTGCCTTCCACTTGTCCGATGCACCTCTATAAAAGGAATGAACTTTGTATCCACGGCGAGAGTCACCGAGCCTATGTTGTTTATCTTCTTAACGTGCGTGCTGCCACTTTGCATCGGGCCTAATTATAGTGCCACATGTGTGCCATTGCGCACAGTTTTCTATTACCTCGTAGAACACTTCGTTGAAATGTATCCACCCTATTTCTTCTCCCAGGAAGTTCTCCCTACGCGCTCCGAAGTTATAAATCTCTTTCCGTTTTACAACGTGAAGACGAATGTGTTTCGATTGTAAGATGAACTCAGTCTCAGAAGCAATTAATGTTTCTTGACTTGCGCAATTAATCTCATTGACATTTCTTGATAAGCGATTTGTACAAGCGGCTGTAATATTCTTCTTGTTTTCTTCTCTCGAAATTAAGTGAATTTCACGGATCTAATTAGGCTTCCTCGAAATTACATATATTTTTTTCGAGCTAGGAAAATCTTTTTCTTTAACTTCTCTTGTACTTATATTCCTTCGAGTTCTTAAAATAGTAACTTCGTTTCTACTTAATGTCTTCAACAAATTCCCATTGACCGGGAAAAACAGAATGCTCTGCTTATAAGATTCAATTTAACCGCCCTGGCGTCAGCTTTTCGGCGGCAGGGCTGCTCGTCATCTGAGGGGATGATCCTGCCGCGACAGTAGCACGTAGATAGCCAGGATATCGCGTGTTACCACGAAGCTATCGATCAACGCAAGTGCGATCACTGAAAGTGCGTGCGAAACTCGCGTACACTCTGTCGGAAGTCGATATAAATCTGCTGCGACGGACGAGGGCATTCCTGAACGGTGCTCGCTCACGATATATCGACTCGCAGATATCGCTGTTCAACTGCACTTGAAGGAGATCACTATCGTTTGAAGAAGCTCGCTCGATGCATCACACGTGGTTGTTATTAAACGCGGCCACGAGCTGTCATACGCTATCTGTCACAAGTGATTTCGTCAGCGGTTTTATTGCATGACTAATGGCTGATTGATTACGTTACGCTTAGTTCCTCGCGAAGGGAACCACGAATGGAACTACTTCTCTTAGTTACTTGTTTAAAAGACAGCGCAATACCAGGTCACCCTCGATCACGATGCAATTCGGATACATCAACAACGCGAGGATAAACTGTTCCGATCGATGAAGCTAACACCTCTTCTTCGATTGTTGAGCGCGTTATTTATTGCGCTGGCGATCCCGATCGATCCGCTTCTTGTCTCAATAGATTCAGTCACCGCGCCGGAACCTTGTCACGTACCAGAATATACCGGACTGAGATTAATTCGGTTATCTCGGACGATAACTTTGGTTTCACTCTTCTCTTCTCGCCTGGCTGTGCACTATACAAATCAGGTGACTTGTTCAAATACAAATTATCAAGTTTTACTTTACACAAATTTATCAAGCGATTAATCAAGACGCACGAGCCACGATGTATAGGAACTTTAGAAGATCTCTTGATACAACAGGCTTCAGAACTCTGCCGGTTTTCTCTTCACTTTTAATTAATTGTCTCTTAGACGTAGAGATAATATTCTCTGGATTGAAGACAATCAATCTGCGGATGGAACGAGATGACGCTGAAGAACCGAATCTTTTTCTCCGAGAGCTTTGCACTATCCTGAAACGCTTCGAGCGAGAACAAGTTAAAGACTACCGGTTCGAGCTGGTACCGGTTCTCGCGCGTACGATGCAACTGAGCGACTGCAAGCTCAGCCGCTGCCCGCTTTCTTCCCGAGTGATGCCCGGCGGAGTCGCTTCAAGGTTGCGCGCGTGAGCTCGGTGGGATATCGATTCCCAATCCAGACAGGAGAAGTGGATTGTACACTTTTTTGGCGCCGGTAGCGAGGAAGGTGTCGTCAATTGATAAATGTCGCAGGTAATTGTGCGAATGACGCATAATGTCACCGTTTACTTGTAAAACAAGTACGGTATGTGCTTAACGACGAGGCTCGATGACAGCGGTTGTCATTCCGATGTTTAATACGATCACACGATATTTAGCTTCGTTGTGACCTGGACGCGCCTGAATGGATTCAGCAGAAATCGATACGCGGCTACGCGCAATATACGGCGTTCTGAATTCGCGTGCATCGTGTCTTTCTTTCGCAGTGTTTCTCTCCGTCTCTTTCTCTCTCGCTCTTTGCTGGTACACCAACTTCCCCTCCATCGAGAGGCTGTCGTCGGCGGAGACAGGGACGCCGGCTCGCGCCAGTTCGAGCCAGTTTGTTGGCGGCGATGCCTGGCGTCTACCTCCGCGTCCCCCACTTCCCGTTCACCACTACAGCGAAGCGAACTCCTGACGGCATAACCACCGCCACTATCCTTCACCAGAATAAACTCCCACCAGCCGCGCGCAGAGCTCTGACAACGTCGCAGTGGTTTCTGGTATAACCGAGAAGTGCATAATTCTCTTTGGACTCCACTCTTTATATTGATGAAGCGAGGAATAGAGAAAGAATGATAGATGATGATAAAAAGACAGATATTTTTCAATTCTTCTCTTCAGAAAGAAATGACGCAGCTTTACTTTCTTATCTTTTTTGTTTTTCCTGCTTGTAAGAAGGAGATTGTGATCGAAGGAAATAGAAGAAATTTTGTATTACCATGCTCCGCTTTTGAAATCCCTTCATAGTGTAAAACAGCTTCATTTTCTTATCTTGTTTGTTTTTTCCTGCTTGTAAGAAGGGGATTGTGATAGAAGGAAATAGAAGAAATTTTTCACTGCTATGCTCCGCTTTTGAAATCCCTTCGTAGTGTAGAACAGCTTCACTTTCTTATCTTTTTTGTTTTTCCTGCTTGTAAGAAGGAGATTGTGATAGAAAGAAATAGAAGAAATTTTTCACTGCCATGCTCCGCTTTTGAAATCTTTTTATAGAAGAACATTCGTATTCTTCATTATCTTCGATCTTTGTTTCTTTATTCCGACAAAAGAAGAAAATAACTTTGTATAGATATGCTTCTTCTAACTTTGTTTTTCACTAATCAATTTTTATTCAACATTTTCCATTTCCAATATTGTCAGAATAAAGGAAACAAGTAATATGTAATACAACTTTCATTTCTGAACTCTCTTCATTTCGATCAAAAGGAATCGCGAGTAAAAGATTTTTTTAAATTATCTTCACTGCGCAGTTCTGCTTTCATAGGCTCCGCGTTTACTTCTACCTGCGTCGTAGAAGTAAATGCGAAGGTCGCGGTGATTGCTTGGTAGATTTCTCGTTTATATGTGTGCATATAAATAGCTCGCAAAAGCAAAAACAGCCATCGGTGGACATTAGTAAATCAGATTTATCGGAAACGCTTTGCTATTTATATCCGTGGAACAGGTATTTGTCAAACGGTATGAATATGACGCAAGGACTCGCTTGACTACGTGCTTCTCAGCACGAATTGGCAATCGATGAATCGCAAATCGAGGTACAACGACATAGAGATTAAAAGAGAGCCTGTCTTACTGATTTCGACATTACGACGATGCGGAATTTCATTATACAGCTCGGACTACCAGCGAAGTCGTAAAACATTATCGCTGGGATAAAAACAAGAAAAAGAATCTATGGATCGTTAAATTTGCATACAATTGTGCGTAAGACGCGTGCAGTTGCAATGCCTGTTTTGCACGCTTTTCGGAGAAAACGAAAACGCCGCCGGTCGAACGACAGAAATCATTCGACTTAGACGAATGATTCATCTATAGTTAGGCGGGCGCCCGAAACCCACCGTATCCAGAATCGGCTAGTTGCTATTTGTATAGTAAGTTGTTGCGAGCTCGGAATTCGTAAGATTTTCACTGGTTCTCGCTGCTCCCTAAAGATTCAGTCGATCCAGCGTCACATATAGAAGCGATATATTAAACGGTAAAAATAAAATTCGTGATATATTAATCTTCGGCTAATAACTTCTTTTGTTGAGTGTATAATTGTAAAGTCTGTGAGTTTTACGTACAAATCTTTTGCATAAATCTTAAATTTCTTTCTGCAAGCTGAATAATTTTTCGATAAACTCGTTAAAAAGAATCTTTATTTCTTCATCTTTATTTTATACGAAAAGTCTTGTATATCTCTAATAAGCCATTTAATATCTATTATACCTCTAATTTAAATGCGAAGATCTTATAAATTCGATAATAATGTAAGAAACAGAAGATTGCAAAAAAAGATACAAACCTGATAATGATACAAAAGTTTTACAAATATAATGCTGTTGTTTTACAATTCCATAACATAAAAGGCGGATGGGAAAAATTGATGTGAAAAATGTAATCTAAACATGACAAATTGATGATGTCGGCGGGGAGAAATTGATCAATCATAAGAGCGGTACCATCCGTAATTTAATTTTCTTTTGCTTAATATCTTGATATTTAACTCGATCTAGATATTTCGCGACATTAATTAAAAATATTTTCATATAAAAATAAAGCACGATGCCACGATGCATTTATTTCGATATAAAGTAAAATACCGCTAATGTAATTTTTGTTTAATTATATAAAACCAAACACAAAGTACGATGTAAACTGGTAAATGTATTGTTACGAAAGATGTTACAGCTGTTCAATATTACAGCTGTTCGATAATGACATTCAATGATTTATACAGTAGCATATTTTATTCTATGACTTTTTTCATGCACGCGGTTTTTTCCGAGTCTCGTAATTTTTCGTATGTCAACGTATAACGTTGTCAATTTGTTATCTTATATTTTTAGAACGCGACGATTAAAAATGTGTAAAGAGAATCAATGTAATAATCAACTTACATTGCATCCGTCGAGGCGTACGAGCTTCCATTACTTTGCGGCGACAAGTTTGAAGACGATAAGGACTCTAGTGGAATCTATGACAGAAAAAAAGAAAAGAAATTGAGATCCAGAGAAATAGCATTCTTATTTTAGATATTTTAATTTCGATTCTTTTTTCTATTTATAAGAGAAGATTCTTCGACGAAACTTACATCGGAGAGAACGGTACAGTCGTAGCTGGGCTGATATTTGTCCTGTTCGTGAGGAGGACGTCTCAGTATCTTATCACGATCTTGCTTATGCTTGCGATCCGCTCCCTTTAATTTGAAGACTTTCACCTGACATGAGGCGGCGTGCAGACGTGGTCCTTCTGGCAATCGAGTCTCCACTTGAATTCGGAAGGGAACGCCTTTCTCGCCACCATGCTTTTTTGGTGTAAATTCAGTGCTTATGCAATTCACCTGTTCGCAAATTGAACAAACATGTTTGAAGTAGTCATACATAATACTTCATCAATTATTATAAAGCCAATTAATATATCTCAGAGAAAATCACAATCGTATATTGGGCTTTCGTTCGTGAAATTCCACGGATTTTATCATTCTTCCTTTGAATTATACAGATAATATAGCTACGTGAAAGTGAGAACTCAATCTACCATGAATATAGAAATGAAAGAATTAAGAATGAAAAGATTTGTTAGCAAGGATCAGCGTACTTTGATATAAACGCCGACTTCCTTCGTGGGATCCCACATAAATTCCACACTATTGCTGGACGATGACGGTTGAGAGACATCTACTATCCCGTAGCTGAGAGGAACGTCTACCTCTAACAATCTCTCTCCTGGCCTAGCGCGCTGCCAGGCCAGCATCTGTTCCCGTTCTGTGTACTGCAGTCGTCGCTCGTGGAAGCAAATACGAATCGTCGACTGGAACAGAAAGGTCGGATGTTCCTACAGAGACGTTGTAGCACCGTTTGGGCGACTCACATCTTTCGAACGTCGAGGACACGCCGTGAGCTCATGCCGACCGTGTTAACTGATGCAGGATTCACACTGCTTCCGACATCCGACGTGTAATCATACGATAGCCAATAAAAGAATTCGCTTCCTAGGGTTTCTAGTTAACGACATTTTTTTCTCTAGGAAATAAATTCTGCTATTGGATATCGGATCATCATATGTCGGATGTCGGAAGCAGTGTGAATCCTGCATGATATTCGTAATCGCGGATTATCTTTACTCCACCTCCGGGACGAATCGATGCAAAAGAGTTAGAGTTTTATTTGAACAACTACATACAGTTGCGTGCGAAAGTCTCTGGCCAGATGGATTTTTCTCATTTTCTTTCAAAAGCAAAGACCACAGAAATTTTGACCAGTAATAAATAATGTTCATTTCTTATATTATTTATAAAAATGATATATTCTTATATACAATACTAGTCAAAATTCCTTTGGTCTTCGCTTTTGAAAGAAAACGTGAAAAATCCATCTGGCTGGAGACTTTTGCACCCCACTGTATATCAGCAGAGATTGTATTAACTGTCTATAATTGGATGCATACCCAGTCACCGCATTATAGGATTTAAAGCGTTCCAGCGTTAACGAGTCAAGCAATAATTATATCAATGCTTAAGTTACGCTTCCGTATTATTTGTTAATGATTTATTATGTAATTTATAATTTGATTACCGATCAATATGAGATCATAAATTGCTTTACGTTATTTTGCCACCTTTTTTTCGGCTGAAAAGAATCTGTGGTCCACCAAATGATCTGCACCAGCATGAGCTCGCTGGTTTACCTCGTGGGGGACTACCAAAGCGTTGTTGAAGATGCCGCTACCCAAACATTAGAAGCGTCCGAACGAGTGCTCTTTCATATTTAAGTGATCAAGTACCTTCAGAATCTTCCCGCGATAGGCCGACAAATCGCCCAGTTTTTTCAGCTTGATCTCATACGATTGTCCCTGGTTCAGATACGTCAGCGTTTCTTCATTAACCTTGGTGGCGATGCTGGTAGCAGCTGCTAAGACGTACTGAAAACTGAAAGGAAACTTCGCGGTATATACACAACTCAATATTTATGCAATCTATTATATAAAAATCGAAAAATTAGTACATTTTTGAATCTGGGCTATTACTTGTATTATTGATGACGAAGCTAAGTAAGTCAAGAAAATCTTTACTGTATTCCATTAAAACGTTTAATTTAATCGCGCCGTTAATTACACGTGTGTACTTATTAGCGTCTACGTGTCGACTTCGCGCTCTTTGAATCGGTTACCTCTCATCTTTCGCTATTCTAGATCTTTCTTTTTCTCTCATAATATTTACTTCGAAAGGACATTACAAGTTTGAAATAACAGCCTATTGTTAACTGTTGGCTAATTATATTAAATATTTCTCGGTTAAATTCATGTAGCAAGTCCTGTAACAAATATTAATTGCTGCTATAGAAACAGATGCACTCAAGAGAGAGAGAGTTGCATCCGATCCACGGGCATCAAGTATATTATCTATAAATATGTGTGTGCTTGTGTAACTGCAGTGTTTACGTGTAAGTGTGAGTGTCCAAAATAAGTACCAGAAAACATAGCATCTGACATAGCATTTAGACCCCTTGCTGTAAACATTTGGTAGATGATCTGGTTTTAGGTCAGGCTTCGCTTTTTAATGACCGCCTGTACCTTTGATGTAAAATAGGCCGCCTGTACCTTTGATGTAAACTCGTGTTACTCGACCTAAAGACTTACTAATTTTCTCGCTGAGACCGCGAAAATAATTTAGGTCGCTTACGGTGTAAACGACTGGTGGCTAGACCTACTTTCATGGGCGTCCATGAGGGGGGCAAGGAGGGGCATATGCCCCCTCCCTGGATTTTAATTTTTTCAATTTAGAATAATTTTATTGACAACCAGATAATTTTTTGTTTGAAATTTATACAATTAAAAATAAAAATCTACATAAATATTTCTTTAAAAAATATTATTTGAAAATACGTTCGTTTGGCACTTTTAAGTTTTACACTCTGCTCTCCCTCTTGAAAAATGTTATAAGGGCGCCCATGCCTACTTTGGGTCACAGTATAGGGCAGGCCGCGCATAGGGCTCTGGGTGTAAACGTAGCCATCGACTGAAATTTTAGCAGAGGCCTTGAAATTTCGCTAACTGCCTCGGTTAAAAATAGCACGTGAGTGAGAGTTATACATAATATTTTATATAATTTTTATAAAAAGTTTCTGATACAATATTATTATGTTGTTCATTAATTAATTAGTGTTAATTAATTAATGTTTAATAGCGCACCGGCAATCCTCGTTCAATTCGTTTCCCTGCTGGGAAGAAGACACGTGGTTGGCCGCGGTCGAAGTCGGCGGGTACTCCTCGTTGGAGGAATACAAGAGTTGGTGAAGACTAGCGGCGGTTTGTCCATTATTGTTGCTATCAGCCTCGACGGAGCCGACGTTTCCATTGTTGGACGGCACTGTATTAATCGTCCTTTGCGACACGTGATTTAAACTGAAATAATACATAAGATACAAATACTTAAGATACGTTAGACTATCGATATCGCACGACGTCGCCCTTCGCAAAAGAAAAGCGGACACTGCGGGCGGAATGTCCCGCGGTTAATAACCGAGCCACTCACTATAAGTTAAAGAAAAGTGACGGCGAGACGTTCAAATCCACGGGTGTTCTCATTCTGATTTTCGGCATTCAGCAGAAATTTTCACTCAATCCCACAGATATGAGTTCGTTCATGTAAGTCATCAACGCGAAGTACGAACAATCATCAACGCGAAAGTTTGTTGTTATAGACGTCCATCGTCTTGAATATTACGTCAGCTTTTGCCGTGACTGCAACATTGCACTCGCAGGAACACAATCACAAATGAAAAGCGAGCGTGTTTATTAGAAACTAGATTTCATCATTCGTCTAATCAGTTATTCCCGATACTTAAATCAGTTTTTTTTCGGATATCTTTTATATAATCTATTTCACACAAAGAGAGAAAGAGAGCGAGAGAAAGACAGAGCAACCAGATCACGAGCCGACCTCTCTCGATTTCATCTTTCTCTCGTTACACATAAATACGATAATTCCACGCAATTCATACGATGGCGCGACGATTTTTCCCGCTTTTCCGGATGATCAGCTTCAGCTCTAACTCAGACGACCATTTTCTATATGAGATTACAGTTTTGGAAAACAGGAGAGTGTGTTTTCTCTTCAAAACGGAGTGGAAGTATACTTAATGCAGAATGCAGTTACTTCATCACTTCATCAGTACCATTTCACGATAAAGATCGACATCTAAGATTTAGAAGATTATTGGAGATTGATCACTGGTAATTGGCAAGAATCTCATTTTTCTTTTCATTGTCATTCGTGAGATCGTACCACTATTCCGTTTGCAGAGCTCATACTGCAGCGTTTCTTTCACGCGCACTGCGTTATCCGTTGCACAAAATCTTGCTCGATCCCACCCGGGGATCTCCCCTCCAGATCTTTTGTATTAAAGTCACACGCACGCGGGGGGACGAGATATCGATCTGCGATTTACGTTAATGATCGGCGCGTCGGGCGGCCGACTTTGCAGAGCAAAACGCGCGCCGCGATAGGGACGGTAAGAGAGTTACACGCGTAAGAGAGTAAGAAGTCTGACCCGAACGCGAGCGACTTACTCTCTCGATAGCCGCGAACGAGCGCAACGATATAGCCGCGGCGTTATCTGCGGCCGTGTCTTTGCGGGGGAGCCGCGCGTGGCAAATTCCGCTCGGAATACTTTTTACCCCCGTCACCCCTGACTGGCCCCGCGGGATAGATAGACGTTCATCGTCTTCGTACTGTGGTCGTAATCGTAGTAACGCCAGTTGCTGTCATCGGTACTGTATTATCGCTTCTACAGGGAAAGTACGATTTTGCTGTAGTGCCTAAAAATTTAGCCAGATACATATCTGAAAATAATGTTGGAAAATATTGTTGGACCATCAAAATAATGTTATCGGACACTCAAACGTAATGATACTGTTGCGACAAATTTTGACATTTTAGCAACCAGCTTGAGCGTCCTAGGCAATTATTTTGATGATTCAACAAAGTTATTTTCAAAAAGATACAAATTCGGCTAAATTTTTAGATATTTCGGCGAAACCGTTTTTCCGTGTACCATTCGCCACGAATAAACGGATGGTGTTACGCAAAAAGGTTGTAAACGTAGTTAAGTTTAAAACACTCCACGTTTTCAAACCGATTTCTCAAAATGATCGATTAGTGAGCGCTTGCATGGTATTGTTTATGTTGAAAAGAAGTGATCTTAATAATCTGTGGTGACTTACTTGGGGTTGCTATGCTGATTCTCAGGCGATGGCGCCTCCTGCTTGAAGACTGTTAACGATGGCAAAGTAAGGAGGGCTTCGCTGGAAAAAAATAGAAGTTTTTATCACGTTACGTTTTTAGTAACCCTTTTCTAATTTAACATCGTTGAGAGATTTGCCAGAAATTATTCTTCTTTCAAAATATGCATTCGATAGCACGATTTAACGCATATTTTCTAGAAGTTATAGCGATAACAAAATCTTATAATTAGTATGTGATTAAATTCTGAAAATAATAGAATATCATAGTAAATGAATTTTGAGATAATCTTAAAAATTATAATTATCCATTTAAATCTTCAACTTCTTTTTCAACAATCTCTAAAAAACTTGTTTATTGTAAATTTCTTTATATCTCTCTTCTTGTCGTCTTTCCAAATTTATAATATACAATTTTTTCCTTAGAGATTATTTTATTTAAAACAGTATTCAGTATAAAATAACAACATGTTATTTCACATTTTCACTTATCGTTTTATAACAACCTGTCGATAGGTAAATCGCGAATTTTCGTTATCGCGTACGTATATTGACGCACAATGGTCACGCCATGGCATAAAGATTAGGAATTAACATCAGTTCACCTCGCAATGCATCGAATGTAGACATACGCGCGATAAGGAGAGAATAATTTGAGAACCACTACGATAATGCCGTGAGTCAGTAAGGTCAGCGCAAACCGGAATAAACTAGTTCGGTATGCAACGGACTTAATCGGCGTGAAATAATATCGATACCGAGTAAAAAATATCACCAAAATTTATTTATGATTCATCGATTTTTACATAGCTGAGGTACAAAGTGACTGATCGAGGAAATTGCACACGTTTGCTGCAATGCGAATAAACTCTTCTGGTTATAATTCTTCGAATATCAGATTTTCTAATCATAAATAACATATAAATCTTTTGTTTTAATGAAAACACAAACAATTAAATAATGCAGTTTCATTAAATTACTTACCCGAGTTTTACATACTGGTGCATACCTTTTATTTATAATTAAATGATCACTTTATTCAAAAATCGATCTTGAATAAAACGCACGGAAAGAACGGTTTCGCTAAAGTATCTAAAAATTTTGTAAGATACAGATCAGGAAATAATTATGTTAGATCATCCAAAATAATTATGTAGAACACTCAAGCTGTTTGCTAAGATCTCAAAATTTTTTGCAGCATCATCATTATGTTTGAGCGTCTTACATAATTATTTTGGATGGTCCAACATAATTATTTTCGGATCTGTCCCTGGCTAAATTGTTGGATACTTCAACAAAACAGTTCTTTCTGTGCAAAAATAAAGGATTTTCGGAGAAATCACTGGCACTTGCAATCTTCTTGAATGATATTGAAGAAGAGAATTTATCACAATTTTTATAGACATTTATCGAAGACATTAAAAATGATATATATTAAGAAAGTTACTTCCAGATAATTTTATATCCTACTCTCACGCAGTAACATAGCGATATATTATCACTTTTATATATATTATATTCTTTATCTATTATTTCAATAATTTTATTCTTTTGACTTTATTTTTATTTATTCAGATATTATACTTCTTTTAAATCTTCTTTATTTTCGACAATGTATTCGCGCGACGTTTCAGCCGATTCAAACATCGAACGCGTAGCTTCGAACAGTGAATCGTTACTGACAATTCGTCTAACAATTTGACTAACAATACGGCGAATTCCGCGACGATTGCAGGTAATTGCGGCTCAAAACTCTCAGGAGATACGCCGACGCGCCGCCAAGAATAAACCGGTTGTATGTACACCCACGAACTGGTGCGCCAGCCGGTTCCTTACCGGTTCAAACCACGCGTACTCAACGCGCGTCTTCATTCATGAACGGATACGCGCCTCTTTTTTTCCCACACGTCGTAACTTCGTCACGTTTACGTACACATGCACGATCAGCTGATGCGTATGACATAACAAGTCGATAGTCTGTGCAATCGAAATTTTTTCTCCTTATTATACGCCGGAATTTTCTTTTCGTAGCAAAAAATGTATTTTTCAGGCTGCACAAAATTGCATTAATTAAATTATGTAACCGAGACAGAAAATGCTGAGAAAATTTTAACTAACAATAAGTATGAATTATTGTATCAACGTGCTAAAAGAAAAAAAAAAGATTTTATAAAATATATTGTACGTAAGCGCGCTATTTTAACTTTCTCATTTATTTACTTGAAAAATGATGCTCATATATGCGCATGGACTTTCAACGTCCTTCGTAGCGTAAATTTACGATACGCATATATATTATCACGATAAGGTATGTGCGTAGCGATTTTGTCGTGTGTTCGTATAAAACTGTCCATATATGTAGATATAATATCGATCATAACAATCATAATTTTTAAATGTTGTTACGACGAACTAAATAAATTGATAAAATGTAATTATCTAATTGTATGCAAAATTACGCATGAATTTCTTATTTAAATATACGTAAATATAAATTATTAGTTGTACAAAGTAATATTTTTTTTTTACGAAAACGCGGAAACATCAGAGAAATTTTACGAGCTCCACCGGACTGCGCTCCTTTTTCGTTCATGTTAGATGCCTCGCGTACACTCGCGCACGTGCGTTGAAAGTGACACACCAATACTCGTGGCCCGTGGCTGCCGACCGGTTTGATTTTCTCGTGTCGCCGGTGCGACGCAATGCCAAGAACTGTGGCCAGTTTTAACCGGATTTCTAGATCAGCTCGCCGCCGTCTCGCATGCATTTCAAGCTTGTTCGCGGCAGAGGCCTGCGGTACCGACCATAAGTTCAATATTCGTACTCTATCGACGGACAGCTTGATTATATCGTCGAGATATCATCAAATCGGTATATCATTGACATTTTATCACAGATTTTTACGAAATATCTTTAGATGTATCACACTTCAATTACGACACCGTTCTTTAACGCTAAATTGATTTTTCCTCAATAAAAATGTTACTAAAATAGGGTGTCATTTCTTTTAGCAATTTATCAGAAATAATCGGATATATTTTTTTAGAATTTTTTCAGAACGTCGCTTACCTCATGTTAGTGTAAGAGGCGACAGCTGTTGCAAGATCAGATGCCGCGAGAGCGGATAATGATCCATCAAAATCAGCGGCAAGGTGCTCCGCGAGTTCCTCCACTTGCGTGGACCAGCCTTGGCCAGAGCCATTGCTTCCGATGGATCCTGAAACATAAATCAAATGAATCTCACGAGTCTGATTTTTCTAAGACGTTCGTTTTTTTCTTTTGTTTAACGTTTCCTTTATTTTAGCATCATATTAGTGTCTTAGATTACAGATGTGACAGAAGAGTTTAAAATATATTACAATTTTTCCCACTTACAAGGGTTATGCGGAATTAACGACCGTTTTGCTATAAAAAGTTTTTATCTGAAAATTTCTCAAAAAAATTTTTTTAGTAAAACATACTTTTATATAACATGTGCGTGAAAAGTGCCCATTCCGCGCGTTTCTTGAAAAGAAACGCGCGTAATGGGCCACTTTCCACGCACGTGTAATATAAAATAGTGTGTGTAACACGTGCGAGTTGACAATTGTAAACTCGTGCGGGTGATCACATTCGCCTTCTCCGCGCTCGTGTCCAATTGTCAACTTCCCGCACTTGTTACACAAATAACTATAGTCTACTTTTCAACATAGTCACTGTCAACGTTGAAGCACTTATTGTAGCAATCCACCAGCTTTCTTCATAGTCTTTTGCCGCCAGTCGATTAAATTGAAATTTTTTAGATGGAAAGTTTTCAATCCTCTCGCGCTAAGTAATTTTCATTTCTTTAGAATGTTGAAGGACTTCTTGGGCAATATGCGATTCGTGAGTGACAAGTTGAAAGAAACTGTTAACCCTCCCAGTGAGAAATAGTTTGTCGAATCGACGCGTCGATTCGACGTCGACTCGTCGATGAATGATCGATGTCAAATTTTGGTTGATATTTTTGTCATTTTCGAACTCATCATAATTGTTTTTATGTTAATTGTGCAATTGCAAATATGTCTCTATAAGGTTTCTATTGTCTTTCAACTAATTCTACATCGAATACACAGTATATATGTATGTAATGCGCTTTCTAACGTTGTCTCAATTCGATACAGAATTGATCGAAAGACAATCAAAATCTTATCTATATTCGCAATTAATATTTCACATTTGCTCAATTAACACAAAAACAATTATGCTGAGTTCAAAAATGATAAAAATATTAACCAGTACTGACATCAATCATTCACCGACGCATCGATGTCGAATCGATGCCGATTCGATTAATCATTTCTTATTGGGCTTTGAAGTACATATTTTTCTTTATTGTTAATTTACAGACAACTTATGTACTTATAGGATTCTTGGGTTGCTGATTACAAATCTAAGGTCGAAATTCAAAAATTTAAAATGACAGATCCAATTTCACGCAAATCGCTTAAATTTTCAATTCAGGTCCGCCATTTTGAATTTTTGAATTTCGACCTCAGATTCGTAATCAGCGACCTCAAAAACCTAAAGTATGCAAGTTTTATGACGCTATTACTTATGGATCACTGTAAAATACATTTTTTCTGAAAAATATGCAATTTTTCACAATTTGTTTATTTATAGCATTGTTACAACTAATAAAATTTGATTCTTCACATTTTTTAAATGTTTGTTATATAACATCTTATAGATCTTAAAAGTACAAAAAATCCCGATGAAAAGATCAAAAACATAGTTTAAATAATTAAAAATAAAGAAAAAAGGTAGGATTGTGGGAT
Source organism: Aphaenogaster floridana (assembly GCA_003063835.1). Lineage (NCBI taxonomy): Eukaryota > Metazoa > Arthropoda > Insecta > Hymenoptera > Formicidae > Aphaenogaster > Aphaenogaster floridana. The sequence continues at coordinate 78,875 of NJRP01000432.1, read as the reverse complement.
CCCACCATGCTTCAAAGGGTCCGTTAAGCAGCGGCTTAATGGACTAACTGCAAAGGACTGTGAAGAAAGTATTTTAAATCTGGTGGGTCGCCATAATAAGTATCTCAATGTTAAAAAGTAGGCTAAGGTGTATAGTTTTACCAGAAAAACTTTTTTAAGAAAGTTTCAATTTTTAAAATCTTTTTATAGCAAAACGATTGTTAATTCCGGGGTAACCCTCGTATGCTTGGTTTATCTATTTAACACATCTGATATCTAATAAACATATAAGAACAATAGTATATGTAGATCATGCCTTTTCCATTTTGAAGAAGAAAACAGTTTCCGCGAAAATATAAAATATAAAATTTAGCTTTTTTATTTAACGTGTTTTCTTTTATATTCTATGAAGAGAAAGATATGTAAAAGAAGCTATATTGTGCCGAAATGGTCGTGAATGAAAATTTATTATATGGCGACCTATACTACTATTCTTCACTTCGGCATCTTCATTGCATTTCGCTCTTTTTTCGCTACACGCAGCTTTTGTCTGAAATAATCAATACACAGCGGGTTTAAAATTCTTCTCGGCATCGTACCGCCTTGAGCGCCGTTATAACCGACATGAAGCTGATGATGCATCGTGGTCGGCCTATCTTTCGTCTCCTGGACGACGTGACGACGCCGACTCTTGGTGGCGATGGGGGGATAACGTCGACTTTGCAGCAGCGACACCCTGGATCTGTCGATCTCACACCACTTCATCCTATTTTGGCAGCGGCGAGGATCGCACCCAAGAACACACCACCAAAACTACGCGCGTGCACCTTCACAAAGTTCCGCCAGTATGGCGTGCTAGTATCGGGCTTCTCTTTTTCTCTTTCTCTCTCTATATCTCTATCTCTTCTTCTTTCTTCGACTAAACTAATCTGCGTGATACATTGCGTATATGTATGTGCACGAGTTATCAGCCACGGATGACCACGTGGGCAAAAAGGCGTCGGACGTAAGAAGACAGAACGCAGAAGTTCGCCGATCAGTCTTGAGGAGTTCTTCAAGCGACGTCACTCGAATCGTATATCGCCTCATCGCTGAGCGCTTGAACGCTAATCAACAATGACAATATTGAACGCGAATATTGCTTCGGACGATTTCGAGTATCCTTCGATATTCGCTGATTTGCGGATTTTCCCAAGTAGTCGAAATTTCAGCGAAATTCGACGGTGATTGTTAAGTCGCTTACGTCAAGAGTTATATATTGCATGTGTCCGTTATTATGTCTGTATAAATTAATTGAATTAATGTTTAATTAGACGTTTCAGAGTTTTGTCACAAGGACAATAATCTAGTGCGATATTGGTGGACGCTAGAATTCTATTTATGGATTTGTAACAGAAACAGTGAATTTATCGCAGAAGAGTTTAATCTTCTAAAAATATGAAGAATAGGGGAAACGTAATAGATAGACAGAAGATCCGTAATATACTAAACAGCAAAGTGGAACTCGTGGCTACGACTGTGTTCGAGGGGCCGTTTGGTCACGACCTTTAAGAAGATATGTCTACGTCAACGGCTACACGATAATGACGATCGACTTCGCGCCATGCACATTTAAGGCAACATATTCTTTACGTCCTATGCAAATATATTTTGCGCGGGAAATAAACTTTGACACTTCAAAGCTTAACATTTTGTCAAAAAAAATTTTTAAACAAGATTATAACTTTATATCTATTGCAACTCTGTGATTTGGAAAAAGGATAATTACGATTTCTTACAATAAATTAATTTAATTTTATTAGATACGATATACTGGGAAATTTGCTAATCTGAAAATTAAGAATTATGCTTCAAATTTAATCGCATCGATGGATATTTCTATAAATTAAAATTAAATAATCTGTCATATATAGATTAAACAGTACGCAATAATTTTTATGCAAATAATTGAGAATAAGTAAGAAATACCAACCGTCTCTTCTGATATGTTTCTTTTCAAGTTCCGTGATATGCTGTAACGATTCCGGGGAACGGCGTTTCAGATTATTCTGTTCACAATTCGGAGATGATCCGGAAGACGAGAGTTGTGGCGAGCCACCGTTCAAATGTATCTGATCACCGCCGGTCGGTGAATTTTTCGGCGAGTTGCGCTTATCTTGCCATAAAGAATTTTGCGGACTATGATACCCTATTGCGGTCTGCAACATTAATATTTTGCAATTATTAGTTTCAAAATATAATTTTTTGAAATAAATCTGAAGCTGACGGAAAAATTTCTTTCTCAAGAAATTGACACTTTGCTTAAAAAAAAATCAAGATCGGTAGATAAACATATGAGTAGTAAGTATCAACGAGAAAGGATTAGTAGACATAGAAAAATTTTTTAAACAATATTGTATAAAATAGTTTTAAAATATAATAAATATAAAAGTTTTTAAATATAATAAATATTTTTTGTTTAAAATATAATTTCAAATAATCTAACAAAGGGGCATTTATAATTTATTAGATTGAATCTGATGAGAAAGAGAGAGACAATTATTCCACATACCTGTTGAGGGGCGGTTACAACGTCACACCTGTTTGGACGAACCGGCGACAGTTGCTCGTATGACGGAGACGTGTTGGTGAACCACATCGCTCCGTGTAGAGTTTCCGCGCCGCCGTCCATCATGAGTTGCAGCTCCATTCAGCAGCTTTTGTTCTCAGAGCACGTGATTGGATTAATTACTCGGAATATCGCCTACAACCTGTGTAATGCGACACTAACGGGTTTGCCTGCTGCGATTTCCGGACAAGACGAATCTATATGCTAATCTTGAATCTCAGATCTACGAAGGGTATCAGTCTTCGATCGCCCTTAAAGAGACTCCGTCGGCGAGCATCGATTCCCTAGCGCCAAAAGATCCCTCTCTTCAAGGATGAGAAGACGAGGACGACTTCTTGACTTATGAGTTACAATTTTACTATTTTACATGCTATACGTCTATATATATATATGCGAAAATGAATTTCGTGACTATGTTCCTCGGCGACGATTCTGTAAGAGGCAACGAGTCCACGCTGATCTCAGATCACAGATCGATGATCTTCGTCTCCGGCTGTCGTTCTGTAGCCGCGAGAAGCACTCATTCCATTCCACCGCGTGTGCCCTTCGTGCCTGTTGCAGATCGTGCTGTGCGTCCACCCTGTGGCTACTCCTCGGTCCAGATCTTCGATGTGCCCGGAAATACACGGTGCATCACCCGACCATCGGTGGTTCTCAGGGCCGAGTACGCGTGCTGATCTGCCCTCTCTTAGAACATCACGAAGAAGCTGTTGTACAGTTTCTTGATGCCGGTGGTCTCGCGCTGCCGGTGTGTTTCCAAGAGTGCGCAGCCTCGCGACTTCAGTGACAAAAAACGGGAAAAGACGACGAACGCGTCCTCGAATATCATTGCCACGCCTTGGCTGCAACGCATCTTGTTCCTAGTTGTGCCGAAGCTCTGCTGCCGTTTCGGCGGAGAATCTCCTCCTGCGAATAACAGACTTTAGCTTAATTTTAAAATAAGAATGACACTCGGTTGACATGCTGATTATTTCGTGTTCGACGTCTGAAGTGGTTTGACGAGATAGCACACAATTCTTACTATATCTTATTTATTAAAATTTGAACAGCGTTTATATATATTGCGTTAACTGCTATAAGTAAAAAATGATAATAAATTATGACGCAACACATAGAATTTTTGTATTAAATCTATGCGATTATTTAATATTCGGATATTTTTTATCAAAATTAATTACATTAAAATTTATGATATTTTAAAGCATGTATAAATAAAATAATAACGTAAATCACACAAATCAAAAAAATTTTCTTAACAGTGATGTATTCATTTAATGTATTGTGTTATCAAAATCAAAATTGATAACAAAATTATGATACTGCAACACCTACAATTTTTATATCAAATCTATATAATAATCTGCGATTATTAAATATATTTGATGTCGTTTACCAATAAATTAAAATTTATGATATTAAAGCATGTATAAGTAAAATAATAATGTTGATTACACAAATCAAAAAAATTTTATACAAAAATTGCAAAAACATTACATTTTTACACAAATATGTCATCTTTTAAATCATTTATTAAAATAATCATAACGTTTTAATATTGCAAACAAGCATTTAATGTAAAATTTATTGTACAATATAATATACATTGATTAGTCATTTGATCGATCGATAGCCGTCGCTATATTCTGATTAATAGGGCGTTGATTAAACATTCGTATAACGTTTTAAGTAATAAAAAGTCTGTAACTGTTTCTAAGAATATCTTGCCGCTGCTTGACGTCAACTAAAGCTGTGACCATCACGAAAGCATAAAGCGGTTCCGCAAAGTCGATTTTTTGTTTGATTCAGCTTCTTTAATAGTTTCATACTTTCAGAAGTTAATCGATAATTTACAATGTTTTATAATTGCAGTTAAATTTCCTCTTAGGTAATAAAGCAGCTTTAATCCATCACAAGATAATATTAATATTCCATGACTTGTATTTTGTTTCATAATTGCCAAGTTTCTTTTAAAGACTCTTTATATATGTATATATGGTTCTTAATATTATAATTTGCTAACCTTCTTCTATACGTTTTAATCGATGTCTTTTCCTTGGTATCTCCTCCACCTCGCGTAAGAATCACTCGAAAAAGATATCGTCTTCGTAACGAAGAACGGAAGGAGAGAACGTCAATTTCGCAGATCCAAAAACATTCCCGAGGTAGACTGGTATCCGCGTGACACGCCTTAATTATCTTATCAAGATCTTGCGACTGTGGAAGATCAACTCAAAAACTCCGGTGTTTCGAAACTTTTACGCTTCCTTGGATCCGAGCAGCTGTACTGCTATTAATTTCCAAAATTTCATTCAGCGAAACAGCGTTAAAGACAAAAGTAATGCCTTGCCTGAAAGGAGTTGCTCATTTCTCGTGAAAACTCGAAAGATTCCAAAACTGGCGAGTATCCCCGAAATGTCTGGGCTCAACGTTACGTACGTTTCGATTGCTTTCTACCGACTATGGCTCACACACTGGTTAGTGTCTTGGGTATCAAAGGCTTCCGCCTTACCATCACCACATTTTCATGATCCTTATCTCCATGGTGCCTTCTAAAAAAAAAACAATCCGATCCAGGAGGAGGTGAATGAGGCCTCTCGTAGATGACGTCAATGGAGGTTCGAGTTTCGTCTATCACGTTTTCCAAAATCTTCTAGATGGCAAAAGGAAGTCTGGTCCTTCCAAAAAAGATCTGCAAGGCGATGGCTCTCCCGGCGGGACCAAAGGGACTTAACCCTCTCCACGATACCTGCGTCTTTCTCTCTTTCAGTGTTGTGTTCCTACCGTTACTGCGCAACAAGACACTAGTAGAGTCTTTCGAAAAGTAGCAGCCAGTAAATGTGGGCCATTCAGTCGTCGAGAGTCTCAAATGTGGGAAATATCGCTGAAAATATCTCTCGTATTATCTCTAAGGTGATGCTAAGAAGCACTTTATAATCCTCTTATCTTAGTAATATTCCGTTGTTTTAAGATTTATTCACTGCTAACGGAGATGACTTGTCGATCTCACTGCTTCTGTCAGATGTTTTCTTCGTTCTTCCGAATAAATTGCTTGATATATCTTCCAATGAATAGTCACTAAAAATCCACAGACAGTTAATCCTTCGTGTATTGAGCGAAATCCTTCGCTTCTTGTGAAGCTTTAGCAAGATGCAGAGTTCAGAAACTTCTTCAGGAAGAGAAGTCCGGCTGGCAAGACAGTAGTCGATAGATTGCCTGACGGTCCCGACACGAACTCTGGAATGTCCACGGGTGATCCAATCCAATCGTGCTTCAAGGAATTAACAGCTTGGCCAATGGGCTCCACTCTCGAGGGTCGACTCTCAATTGGAACCACTCAATGCTGATCAGCGAGACGCGTTTCCTTTATCCTCTAGCGTTGTCTCGTGCTGATCACGTCGCCTTGCAAATTCGTGATTTGTCACCTGAAGATCTTAATACGCCAGAAACTCTCGTTGCATTGCGGATGAATTAAATTTCTGATTTATCATCTGCAGTTTTGCGCTTGCAGTGATAGCCCACCAATTTATCTCTAGCCTCTAACTTATCTTCTGGTTGCAGACGCTGCGGATTCGAGAAGAGCGCAACTCCAAGTAGCTTATTTGTATTAGTTATCAGTTAAGACGTCACGACAGTGATTGCCAAAGATGCCACTTGCCTTACAGTCTTAATGTTATTACAGGAGAAATGTGTATTACGAGTTACGTGTCTCGTTGCTAAAGACACTGAAAATTTCTACAGTCATCCACGGATGTTAGGGTCTATTCTAAGACGGAACTGTCCGACGATGCGGCAACGAGGCCAGCCGCGGTAGTTTGATAATTGGCGTAGTTTGCGACTGGCAGCCGACGATCACGACTGCCAGCGTCGTCCCGACAGACACGTCGTAAGAGCAACGAGCCTGTTTGCCACGCGAAATAATTAGTTTCAAAACGTTATCTCTGATATCGTGGCTTTTCGCACGGCACGACCTCGAAAGCTCCTCCTTCTACGCGCTCGTCTGGAGGAAGGCGATTTCGCTTCTCGGATCTCTTTTGTTCCACGCGCGTTTCTGCTGATCGCCTCCGAACGTCACGATGTGGTGCCGATGTGTCTGTCAGCGCTGCCACGTGCCGGTTCAAAGAATTCCTTCCGAGGACGTTGTTTCTCAAAGTTGTTTCCGCCCAACCGCGCTCTGTTTGCTGAGGGAATCTAGCGTTCTTGCCGTATGCGTTCTATCTCTTCGAATTTACCACGAAATTTTCCTATCCGTGTGTTTTCTTCGGCAAGTTACTGCATCGACTTGATGAAGGAAGTCTGAAACAATAAAAAAGTGACAGCGATGTTCATGACTTCACTATTGACAGTGAAATGAACTTTAAGGAGATTGAAAAAATTATTAATTTTTATTAGCTTTGGCACGCGTTACATATATTAAGTTAAGTTACAATATGTCGTATTAAAATACATTTGTTAATTCTTTTTCATATAAAATATATGAAATTTGTTATAGAATTATCGTTTGTCGTTCCAGCAACCATCTTCATTAACTGTTGGATAAACATGATATCGCCTTCCTCGTCTCGTAATTTGTGGTTCACGACTTTTTCACGCATCACGTCCGCCTCTCTCGCTCCATCCTCTTCTCTTTTCATGAACAATCGAGCGATTCTCCTCCGGAATGGATCAGCTGTAGTTTCGTTGATCGATGTCAATCCGCAGGGTCACCATCGCGTACTCGCTATTCGCTTCATGGCGACTTAAGCAATTCCTAGAACGCGAACGCGCTTGCATACTGCCAAAGAAAAAAATCCCGACTCTGTAGATTTTTTTATGGAAAATGATGAATGTCTCCATTAGTGTCACATAGCTTTCATGTTGTTCATAAAGTAGGCGTACTGATGACAGCATTTTTTCTTATTTCCGTCATCTTATAAAGTATATCATCTTAAATCGAGAGATAGGCCAATGACGGTCATAGCGGATCTTAGTCTTCCAATAATATTAATGTGTGACTTTTCTATAAACTGCGCGCCGTTACTATCGGACATGTAACGCAGCTCTCGAATATCACAACATTAAATTAAAAAATCAATTTAATGATATACTGATGCGGACGACGCCCGCCCGGAGTGTAGGAAGGTCCAGGTTCAAATCCTGGCTGAAGTAATATTTTTCGCAATAAATTCTTTACAGTTTTTTGGGTTGGGATGGGAAGGGGGGAATCTTGTGGATGCTTGTTAGCATCAGTATATCATTAAATTGATTTTTCAATTTAATGTTGTGATATTCGAGAGCTGCGTTACATGTCCGATAGTAACGGCGCACAGTTTATAGAAAAGTCACACATTAATATTATTGGAGCACTAAGATCCGCTATGACCGTCATTGGACTATCTCTCGATTTAAATTGTTTATACATATATGCGGTCTTATCCTAATTATTATATCATCTTATATAATATATTTTTCCAAAACTGATAGTATCTGGATATTCTTTATTGGCAATGTTTTAAGGTTTTGTATAGCGTATAAAATTCTTGCTGCAAAATGTATGACATATATAGGAAAATTCAATTCTACAAAATATACAAGATAATAATCCAATTTAGTAAAGAAATTGGATAGTCTAACAATATTTTTTTAATCAGCCGCCCAAAGCCTCTCCTGTTGTAGACGCAACGTTGCCTTGTACTTTGCATCCGGATTTCTTCCAGATCAATGACCACGACGATCGCTTCAGCTCATCCGAGCTTATCATAAAGAGTCACGACCTGGCTCGTAACAAACAAAGTTGCACGCGATGGGCATCGTTGTTTTTTACTCAAAACGCAAAAATTCTTTACGGTAGGAGATCTATTTATGTCAATGTCTTGAATTGTACATTAGAAATTACAAGAAGCTAGAAGATTAGCGTGAAATCATAACGATAAAAACAGCTGCAAATTGTTACGACAATGGAATTTAAATATTTTACTATTATCGTAACAAACAAAGTTGTGCGCGATGGGCATCGTTATTTTTTTACTCGAAACGCAAAAATTCTTTACGGTAGGAGATCTATTTATGTCAATATCTTGAATTGTATGTTAGAAATTACAAGAAGCTAGGAGATTAGCGTAAAATCGTAACTTCAAAAACAGCTGCAAATTGTTATGTCTATGGAATTTAAATATTTTACTATTATCGCACCAAAAAATTATTTATTATTACACTTATTACTTTTAATTATTAATTTCTAATTATTTAAATTTTTAAGACGAAACTGATTTTATATATAGTAATTAAGTATTTGCTTTTAAATATATACTTAATTCGTGTAATTTTAATTAGTACCAGTATCGAGAAGCTATAAAATAAATTTGTTTGATGTTCATGTTGATTTATGCCAATAACAAAAATATAATATTGGCATAATGTATAGAAACTATTTCTACTTGACACATCGATAATTCGAAAACGCGTAATATCTATTTACAGGAATGGGTAGAACGCGCTTCGTTTAGGTGTGTGTTAGTCACTGACGTAATAATGTCAAACAAATGTCTCTTAATTAATTATTATCACTTTCCACAGACTGCGTCGTGTGCTCTCAGGTGTCATTAAACCGTATTATCGATCGAATTGTACGTAATTAAGTCGAGAACAACATTCGTATAAGATCCGCCGAATTTTTTTTATCGACGTATTATATACCTTTTATAATATAACGTTATACCAGATGTCTTACAACTTGGTAACGTTATCTATGCTACGAGCGTTTTGACAAATTCGCCGTCGATCTCTGCTCATTATCAGCATCTCGTTGAAAGATAATTGCAGCGAACGTGCCTGGGAAATCCGCGCAAGAGAAAAATAACCGGCAAATAAGATTGTATATTATTGTCGCGGAGGAACATGATTATTTGCTTACGAGTTAAACGAGTTGTCGACACGACACGAAGTATGGAGTTGAACGATTAAGCTCGCATAAATCATACCGATGATTTACGATTGTGTGCGCGAAGTGAATTGTGCTATCGAATAATGAATGTTGAAGCGCAACGTTCGGGCTTGTCTCACAATCGACTATGGCTGAAGGCAGAGAACGAGACGTAAGCACTTACGTCTATCGTAGTTGTGGACGTAAAGTAAGGTAGAGAAAAATGTATACGTAAGGCTATTGTAGGCAATAGACTTACGTATACGTTTTTCTCTGCCTTACTTTACGTCCACGACTACGATGCTTACGTCTCGTTCTCTGTCATCAGCCTATGAATACGCGAACCCTTCAGAAAGTGAAATTTTCAATGAAGAAGCAACCTACACGCAAAATGGTGCGTCGTAATATATTATACATATATATAATTATATGTAATAACGAGCAAAATTGATTGAAGAATAATCCTAGAAAAAGTAATCTAGTTAATAAATCCAAATTTTAATTGTAATCAATAAGAAATCGAGTTCCTCTTTTAAAATAGACTATGAGAAATCTCGTGTAAAAGATATCTTGGCTACGGCCTAAAAGCCATCACATATAAATTTCCGTAAGGACGTAAGACGTAAGCGTAAGAAAATCGACCAATCCCAATCGAGTATTTTGTTGTCCGTAACCCCATCATAAAATGCAAAGCAATTGCACTGAGAGGTACACTCTGCCATCTAAAAGCGAAAGACAAAAGAATATACAGAAATGATTTTCACAATCTTTGGGGAATGATCGAACGTCACGCTGTGTGTGTCAGCAAACACAAGTGTTAATTCGCCGCGTACACCAAGAAGCGATAGCAGATGCGTACGCACATGCATGCGTCAAGGCGTCAAGGTCACGCATATACTGAGAGTCATTATAGCTGCATGCACGTCCGTGCCATGTGTAGTCTTTTGCGCCGTCTTGCTTTCGATTGAAATTATAAAACCGGTTGTGGCATGCAAGTATCTAAGTTGCTGTCGCGCGACCGGTAGATCAAGAAATAATCCGCCATTGATAACTTTATGAAATAAAATTTCCTATAAAAAATGTCGAAAACGTTAAGTAATGAATTCAATTTGTCTTTTCGGAATAATAATGAAAGAAATGCTGAAGGAATATTGAGTCAGTTGCGATATATTTAACGAGTGTCACAATTGCACTTTCTTTATTGGAATGGATTTATTTCTTTATAACATCAAATGAATATGCACAATGTGTTATGCAAGTGAGATAACGTATCACAAAAATGTCATTACAATGTCATCTGTATGCATAGATAACGTAATTCGCATGAGAAATCATTAGTAATAAAAACGACAAACAAACAGGAGACGCTTCAACAACGAAATATACGCTTCGCTTCTGTTTGTCTTTTCTTTTGTCCAGCTTCGCGGCATCAATATCTTCAGTCGTTCTCGGAAGCTGCGATGATCAATTGCCCGTGTAGCCACTTAGAGCATTATTATCTTTCACAATAGAGCCGTGTCGAATTCGTCACTTAGCTGCGACTTCTGCGCGTGTTGATTTCTTCCACCGTCTGTCGGCATTCTCGTTCCAAGATTCCGCTCCAGACCCGGTATCGATGATTCAGGCCTGGTACCGTATGCAAAACCGCCTTGGAGCCCAAAACTCCGACGCTCCGATTGGCCGTGCCGTAGAAGATCCGCGCAACTCTGGAATGTAGCAATGCCATGGCGCATAGAGGACACGGTTCTATTAACAGGAATGCCCAATAATCCGTGCAGAGATACGGTCCGTACTTCTTCGCATTATCTTCGCATTCCTTCTGCTTCGAGTTCTCGATCTTGACACCGTTGTTCCTTCGCCCCTTCCGCACGACTTCCGTCTCGAGGGACGTTTGAATCGGAAACTGTAGCGAGGACAGAGATCTCGGATAACAGAGCGGTGTTTCTTCCTCATATCTTCTCTTGATTCTTCTCAGCCTTTTTAAGCTCTGATCTTCAGTCGTGGCGTTCGGGTTTGTTCTTTCGTCATTGAAAGTATCTTTCTCATCGACAGTGTCTGTCCGTCTCTTCGTGGGGCCGACGTATTCTTCGTCGTTCAATTTCCACGCACCACCACCGTGAAGTCTGGCAATGAGATCCACCGCCAACATGGCAGCATGCCACATAGGATGTCTATCGATTCTCGCGGCAGCCACCGCCAGGATTCTTCCATTCTTGGGATCGACGATCGCCGCGGCACCGGTGCAGCGCTCGTCGCCGAACGCTTCTAACCTGGCAGCCTCTATTACCAACAACATAATTCGCTCGATCGCCTGCAAACCATTCTCGTCGAAAATCGAGCCATCGATCAGGCTCTCGATCGTTTGATCAGGATGGAAGTTTACCGGCCAGATCTTCGAAGCTTCGCTGGCTTGTGACTTCGTTCTTGGTGCCTTGGCTGGCACCTTCGTCACCTGGAACTTCTCCTCCAGTAAGGAGAGATCGAATTCTCTCTCCTTCAGCTGAGTTTTAAGTTGATCTTCACCGAGAGAAATGTCGTGGCCTTTTTCACGTTCTGACGACGATTCGTCCGAGCGAAGCGGAGTCAGAAGCAACTTGCCGTTGGAACAGCGCTTCAGATGAGCAAATCCCGGAAAAATGGCGGATATGCTTTTGATCGCGGTGGAGGTGTCCTTCCGTTGCTTCAAGACGCCCACATAGACCTCCTGCAGCGGAGGAACTTCCATGAAATCCGAGCCTAGAATCGGTCTTGCCGTCCAGCTTCTAGTTGCAGTCTCCATCTTGCGTGCCTTGACACTCTTCGGCGACGTCATCTTCCACCCTGAAAAGACGCTGCCTTCACTTATCGATTTCTCGGCGATGATATTTGCGACACACCGTTCTCTCAAACATCATACTGAGAAAAGTTTATCGTTATCTCTTTATCTCGCGGAAATAATTTTTTTTTGTCATTATTACTTTACACGATGTGTTAAAGTTCGTAAATCCATTATTCAACACAATTATTCAACTTTGAAGTTATATTTTATAATTTATATATAATTTCTCTCAAAGAAAACTATACCTATAGTTTCCTTCGAGAAGGATGAAAAATCAATGGACACAAGATTGGCATTTATTTGTAATTACACTCGCTATATAGTAACTGAATCTCCGAATATTGATTTCTAATACAAAAAGGCATACAAATTATGTCGTAAAATGTGATGAAAACAAGGTCGATGATCGGCACTGAAATACTTCGAAATATCAAACGATTGCGAGAGTGCCTTAAGGATACTTTCGCGCGTCACGGTCATAAACATCGGTGAGATTTCGGCGAAAGTAAGAAGGAACGGAGATGATCCTTCCGCCGCCGCCGGATGGACCTTAATCATAATTGGGGTTACCCCGCGGGACATCTTCTTGCGAAGGAATAGAAGCGATTTTAAATTGCTGTCAACTTGGGCCACGGTCGGATCGATTGTCAGAGTTAGACGCAATTGTATGATGTCGGCCTGTTTGCGCGAAGAACAAGCAAGACGTCGCATTAAAAAGTCCGAAGTTCGAGCCAAAGTTTCCTTTAATTTTTACTGTGCGTAAACATGCGCCGAACTTGATCGTTAACGTTTAATCGCAGTGCAGATAGCACTGCCGTTTATTACGCCGTAATAACGCAAAACACGTCTCCGTCAACGAGAATCTCTGATCTTGACGTGAACGCTCTGTTCAAAGTTCTAGCAAATATATTCTTCAAATATATAAACCGTTAAATGCGATTGAGAGACGTAAATACTTTTGATTGAATATCAAGAATACGCACTTGTGAAGAGAGACTCGAGATTAGCAAAGAAGAAGAAATATGGCCGCCTATTAATTTATATTATTTCTTCTTTCAGACCTTTACGTAGATAAATTCCTACGTAAAGGTCTTTCAGTTGTTTAACTCATTTTATTCCCGTGTACAGTTTACACGCGTTGCAGTTGAAAGCTGGTATGCATCGACGTCATACGATTGATAAATAAATACCCGGTAAATTCTTACGCAAAATCTCGATTTTCCGAGAAAACCGCGCACACATGAGCGGCGCACACAACTGTTACTCCGCTGGGAGACCTACTTTGCGCGATATATCAGCCACCTGATAGCTGATATCGTGATACCGTAATAATACGCATCTTCCGTATCCGAGCTAAGAAATTGTAAAACTTTCCACCGTTAAAAAACTCCGGGAAACGTTACACAGTTGGAGGAATGCGCTGAGCATCTTTTTGTCGTCAAAATTTAGATTCAGATCTTAATTAACTTACTCGTTGTTCAACGAATCTTATTATTATGGGGATGCCGCCATCATTCGTAATACAAGAAAAGATATTTAACATTAGATTTACTGACGATTAATTTCTACTCTCTCTATTTAAGTATACTATATTATATATATTCTTCTCTTAGTCCAACATCGTAAACGATGTGTAGTAATCACCATGGTGCTCCATGGTGATTGCCTTGGCAAAGGTACTCTCAGTGGTTTGCCATTGCCTTCCGAGAGGTGGTGATCAAATTAAAAATTTGATATGTCTGGGTGGATATGAACCTGGATCTTTGGCACAGAAAGCAGACGCGCAACTCTTACGCCACAATCTC
>NJRP01000432.1:12589-52082 GCA_003063835.1 Aphaenogaster floridana | reverse complement strand
TTCAAGAAGCATAATTTTGGGAATCTTAACCAAAAAAGACAGAGTAAAAAGAAATGTTTAATTTTCAATAATTTGCGATCAAAGAAATATTTTTGTAAACGAAGTACTCGAACCTGCGCATTATATATCGTATTTTTATTTTATAAAATAAAATTTATTTTTATTTTTCTAAAAAGCGTTCAGACAAATGCTATCTGCCTAGGAAAATAGCATTAAAACACAAATGAATGGCGAAAACCAGGCAGACCAGGCAGATAGCATTTGTTTAATTAAAAGCTATTTTCCTAAAATAACCATTTGCCTACGACATATATATATATATATATATAACATAGTCAATAGTGCTTTCGCAACTAATAATATTCGATTATTAAGTAATCGTTATTGCGAATTTATTAATCGCCTTGGTTGGGGCTGGGTCACCCGAAACTTGATGGGTATTAGTAAGTTTTTAAAGTTTTTTTATTCGTACATCCCTTTACATCGCAGAGTGTCAAAAATCAAATTTTAGTACTGTTACTTTTCTCTTGTTGTTTTATATACTATAATATATTTATACGCGGAGCGAATCGACTTTTTGGTTACTTTATACGGGTCAAGAATGACCTAGCCACAATTCTCCGAATGCTATGTCTTGCGAGAATTAAAATCATGACTATTTTGTATTCATACCGAAACTTCAGCAGCTTGCCAAGCAAATTCGTCCATCTTTACGCCAGCTCGAGCTCGTAGATTCTTAGGCACTTCCAAAAATTGCTCGCAGGGATTAGGGCCTTTTACAATGATATGCATCATGCTGTCTTGCGTGTCGTTTAAAACAGATGGTATATTTAATAAAATCGTGGAATTGGATTTATCTACTATAACGTCTAGGTCACCGTCGAATCCTGCAGTTGAAGGCGTATTGACTTCTACGGACTGTGTGGTGCTGGACTCATTCTCAACTGTGACAGCTTGAATATAGATGGAGTATTGTGTTGACGGGAACAAATACAATCGCTCGCTATAATTACGCATGTATTGTATCACCGGGTATTCGTATGTTTTGTTTGTGGCCGATCGTAAAAAGCGCCTTCTTAGGTTCGAAGAAGTTTCTACTATCCAAATGCGAAAAGACTTGAGATGACCACCTGTTTTCCAAGGGTGAAGCCACTTTAGATCAACCACGCTGTTGTTGTTGACTGTGAAAGTGTAATTTCCAGGTGCGTTCGGTGCTAAAATGTAATGTGATGTAATATTTGTCACATCGGGACAATAATTAATTTAATTTGCGCCATATTCTAAGAAAATTCTAAGAAGCCACAAATGATTGTTTACTGCACATAATAGAGATTAAACAATTATAATATATGAAGAATGTGGAAAAAACTTCTTGTTAGTATTTTTTGAAATTTATAGTAGGAGCTCATGGTAAGGTGTGTGTTAGTCGTAACAAAAGAAGGGAAAAAAAAAGATTGCAAAATATAATAATGTGCAACTGTAATGTGTTATTGATTACGATTAGTTTTGAACACAAATTTTATAATGCACCAAGTTTTTATAAGTTCTTGAAATTATTTATTGAGCTTGAAATCTTACTTGTATTACGAAGCATCTCTTCATTCACGAAAACCGAAGGACCTGGTTCAGTAACATTCATATTGTACGCGAAAACCTATAATACATATTTTGCATAAATTTTGTAATTGTCATTTAATTTTTCTTGACTACTACATTACGCCACATGAATCATTTAGCTTTATTACAGAAATTTTGAAAATATAATAAAACTTAACATTTTCTTACTTGAATAGAATTTTGAGAATATATGTACGGTTTTTTAACAACTTTGCAGATATAATTATTCCACAAGTCACAAGACTCATTGAGCTGAACTTCAATAATTGAGTAACGTTCACTGTATGCGTCATATAACTGCACACCATAATTACACAATTTTCCGTTGAGAGGTGGACGTGGACTTTGCCATCTCAGGTGTATCATAGCGGGCGTTTGACGAGTATCAATCTCGACGACTTCCAAATTGGTTACGTTGGGCGGAGCTATTATTTCAATTATGTTATGGTCATAGAAAAAATTATCAAGTAGTAATAATATCAAGTTTTATATATATACCTGTCGGCGGAGTTTCAAATTTGAATTTTTGATAAGCGGAGGTATTTTCTTTGCTCGAGTAATCTCTTATTACGTAAACTGTTGCGATGTATTGTTCAACACCGTTTAATTTTGGATTTATTTGATCCAAATTGAGAGAATTGCTGATAGTGTGTTTGGTTACATTGAAATATTGAACAGCGTCGCTAATACCGTGTATTTTTATTCTGGCTTTCAATGGTCCTGAAATCGTCGAGCAATCTTCAGGCGGAAACCATGACAATATCCAATTTTGTACTCTCAACTGACTAAATACTTCCGATGGTATGTCTATAAAACGGATGACTTCTAAATTTTCTGTGGTAAACTTTTATATGTATATGTAAGATATCAGTATATTATTAGAAGCATTATTAGAAATTAATATTAAACTATTTATTATTAGGTTAATTCATATTCGTAGCATTAAAAATAAATCTGATAAATGGCGTAATGTACACATACTAGATTGAGGTGTACTAAAGTTTGTCTCTGCGCTCATGCTGAAATGTCGTGAGTTATGAGCAATAACCTGTGCACTGTAAGACGTATAAGGGCGCAAATCCGGAATTGTAATCCTTGTTTCATTTGTAGATTTTGTAATAATGTGATTATCCGGCGTAGGCAATTTTAAGTTCTTACAACCGTAGTACTCTTTAACCTGGAAGTAACACAAACTATCGGCATAAGTTGAAGCACGTTAAGATAAAAAATCTAATAATGTAATTAAAATAGTTAAAATTAAATAAGTGCATGTGATCACATAATGATACCGCGCGATATGGTACTTCAGACTTTATGGGCATCTATTGGATCTAAGGTAAATTAGCTTAAGATATAAAATTTATTAATTTTAAATGATTTTAATTGATAATTAAATTCCTTACGTATATATAAACTTATATTACCTTTAAGAGTACTTCATATCGCACTATTTCTCCATTCGGTTGACTTGGAGGCTTCCAAAGCAGAGTAAGTTGTGTATTAGCTAACAATATACTTTGAAAATCTAACACTTTAGAGGGGACTGTGAATATTTTTAAAAGGTATGTATAATTTAAACATATGTGGAACGGTGCATTTATATATAAATGCAAATAAATTACTTTTTTACATATTAATAAGATATAATCGAACTCACCGCTTTCAAGCGTAAGAATTTCCTGGGAAAATAGCTTATAATTTTTAATGTTATGAAGTATAGTAACATTAAAAGATGTGTACGGCGGCAAACGTTGCAATTTGTATGGAAAAGACGTAGGTAATTCAGACACAATTAGCCTATCTGTAACTATATTGCGGACTTCCAAATAATACCAACTTGCAGGACATGAATATAATTGCTAATATAAAAAAAAACAAAGATGAGTTTTATTCTTTTCAAAGTACTATGATGAAGTGTATAAATGCAATTATGTGCAAAAATTAAATTTAATATAAAATATCTATACATACATTTGGATTGATTTTCATATTAATTATCATGCCATTTTCTTCGGGCGTTATGTCGAAGTTTTCAGCCGCTACATCATTATGCAAAGAATCATAATTGGAGATATTACATTGTGCGTAGAACTAAATAAGAAACTAGAATGATATTTTTATTATAAGTTTGACAATAATAAGGGCGTGATAGCTTTTCCATACACAATGAGATATTTTGCAATTATTTAAATCTTTTTGAATAGTCTTGAATCATGCTATGTAAAATTAAAGGTGCTTCTACGGAATAAAGATATAGAATAATAATAATTTTAACTAATAATTTTTTAATATATATTCTCTAAAAAATATAAAAGTTATTAATAATAAATTTTCGATAATTGTCATTAATTTATTGATAACTTAATTAACAAATGATAAATGATTTAAATATCGTATAAGCTGAATAAGTGTTAACTTACGATTGCACTTAGTCTCAGCTATTCGCCAATCGCTGTGCAATTGCGCGCCAGCAATATCTAAGCTGAAACCAATATGATAAGTAGTACCAGGTTGCAAATTCTTAAAATGTGTTGTTATTTGCGTCATATTTAGGAACAGCTTGTTCCAAGACAGATGACCGGATTTGATTTGTTCCTGTAAAAAATGAATCATGAAATTCGTCTTTTCCTTTTATTTTGTTATCGAATACTAAGCGATCGATATCCAGATATTTGTATCTATTGCAAATTTTGTTTAATTATCAGTAACTGAAAAAATAATTTATATTATTTTAAAGAACATTTAGAAGATAATATTAATAAATATTACTTGAATGTTAAAAGAATAAAGAATCGATGTTTCTTTGTATTCGTCCTTCCATGGTGTAGGAACAGATGCCAAAATAGTCGTCTCGCTTGTAGATATAATCGTAGGTGTGTCGGGATTATCTACGCCTGTAAAGTGATCAGTATATTTGTACACTTGCATCGTTCCAGTAATATATATGTATTTGCTTTATAGATGTAATGTAAAAGCAACATGCTTACTTATTTGACATAACGGTGGTACGTAAATTTTTCTAGTATTGTCGCAACCACCTCTACACACTCCAGTTACTTTATTACACCATTCTTTAGATGTTTTGTAGAGGCATGAACCGCATATTTTCTTGCAGTTATGACCATATGTGTTTGATTCACAAGCTGAAAGATTAATTTATTAAATATTCAAATATTTCATAAATAAAAATATAAATAATGCTGGCGAGATTAGGAATTACTTACGTTTGTTACATGTTTCTCCTGCAAAACCTGGAGCACACGTGCAACCATTTTCATAACAAATTTTAGTTTCTTTGCAGTCAGACTTAGTATCTAGATCATGTTCACAAGAAAACAAACATTGCGGTCCAATTTTTTTTTGAGGACAGTTTGCGTCATCTGGGAAAACATAATTTCTTAAATTCAAAATAATTTTTCTAACTTGCTATTTAAGACTTAATAAATAAAAATGTTATATTATTGACTTCAATTATGTAACATAATGATAATTATTACCCAGGTTTATATTTAGATTGACACGCGATGTATGAGACACGACAACATGTTCATTGTAAAATAATTTTTGACATGTTACATTTGGCCAAAAGTAGCCACGTTTGTTCTCCCAATTTCGATTAGAAACTACAAAACCTTTTTTTAAAGCTCCTAAAAAACAATGAAATAAATCACACATATAAAAAATTAATTTGCTGGAATGTTTTTATAATTGTTTGATAAATGTGCAAAGTACGAAATTAGTAAGTAGTATTAAGAAGATTCCAAATGTAACAAGAGAATAACAAATAATAAAATTAACACCGTTTTGGGGACACTGGCGAACGTTTGCAATCGCCCATAACGGATTCGAGCTGTGCTTATTGAGTTCAGGTATCAATTGGATTGTAACTGCCTTGTAACTACTATAATGGAGTGCTGAAAAATTTATCTTCATTTTGACAGATTGCCACATAGGTAAGCCATGAACCGCGGCATTCGACGAGCCTTTTGCTGTTATCATTTCCAACAATTCATCCTTAGTGTCACGCAGCACTATTATTGCATCGCATTCGGTGCAGAGGCCAATTAATAGTTGTACGCATATCATTTCATTATTAAATTGGAAAATGGGACTTGTTAAAATTGCACTCTCGACAGTCGTATGCAGAAAATTATCTAAAAAACACACGTTTGTAGATATAATCCTTTCAATTCGTTACTTGATTAATGCTTGACTTGAAGTGATTTTGATACTGATAACTGATAGAAATTTATTCAGAATCTGCACTTACATATATGAAAGCGAAACAACATCGCTGTGTTGCTTCTAATAAACATGTTGTAATCATCGTTTGAGTGTAAGTACCTTTCCTGGTCTGTATAGTTCATAATCATCTTATCAGTGTCATAAATAATTATTTTCTGCATCACAGAGTCCCATGTAAGAACAAACGTTCGCCATTCACTTTCGGACAATGGTGTATGCTGTATTAATTATTAAGTAATTTTTAATAGATATTGAAGATTCTTGCGGATTTACATTTTTCAAGATTCTATTTTTAGAACAATGTCGCAAATAATATCGAGCGTAAAAATATTAAATCAATTTTATTTTTCGTTTTATTCGGGATGGCTTTCAGAAATGTTTTGATTATACGTAATATGAAAAAAATTATGGCCTCCTGCTTACAGGAGAAGTATAATGTAGACTTAGTTACCTTGATGGAGACTCGTATATTCTCACATTGCGAACCTAATTTGGGCCATTTCCCTGGTGAAGGTATTTCTTTTAATCTGCACTTTCGTATGGCGGACTTTGTATTGTCCCAACCTCCTATTATGATCCAATAGCAAGAATCGGTGTCATAATTCGTACCGTTGCAAAGAAATATATACGCATCGTGGGATACACGAACCGAAAAGGAGACCTTCACTTCGGTAGTAAGTTCCAAATTTACATTATCATAAGTATCTTGAAGATTTTCGTACTGTACAAATTCTGAAAATTTTAAATGCATGTTATTTGAAGCTATCGAAGCATATTTTGTTTCTAATATTATAATGCATTCTATATATACATATCGCAATCCTTTTTCATTTGCGAGGTTTTTACCTTCCCATCGTTGATCGAATACCGGACCCATAGGTGTTTTCAAAGAATTTGTAAAATTCCAGCCGTGTTTAATCCATGTCTCCAAACAGTCTTCGTTCGCGTTCATTTTGCAATTTATCTCATTATTGTCGAATCCATTTAAATTGCGAAATTCTGAAATAATGCGCGTGTATATGATAAGTACATTGCCGCAAATAAATGTGAAAATGTTGAACGTTTGATGAATAAGTCTATTTAAAAGATATTAACAAAATTTTGATAATTATTTTAGTATACATATAAAATATAAAATATAATATAAAAATGAAGAAAATAATTTTTTGTAAAATTCATAAGTATATTTTGCTCCACAAGCTGTGCAAATGCTTATTTCAATCTTCTTGATAATTGACTTACTCAAATTGTATTGCAATGGATATTCAGATTTTGAGATTAAATTGTAGTTCCACACAAGAGCGCCACCATCGTCCTCTGAGAGACATATTAATTTTACTTTGTCGGATAATAAAGGTCCGCGCAATATTGTTACTTTTCCGAAAATATGTAGCACTTGACTTGCGAAGATAAAGAACATTAGTGAGTCCATTATCGCTTCTTTCATTGTCAACGAAAACACACATGCTGTTCGTAAGACTAACATTATTAAAATGGAAATTGATGAAACAACATAAGAGAATAAATATATCTAATTAGTTTAATTATTTCATATCAAGTCACTTTAAAAAAAATTTGTGCCGAGTTGGATTTAATTTAAAGACAATAGTCTTGTCTATTGAGTACATTTAAATGACACACGTTTAAACGAATCACTCTCTTTTACATTAGCTTGCTTTTCATCATGACAATTTGACTTAAACAATAAAATAATAACAAAATTAAATCATTGTCAAAATGTTTTGTACTGTGTCTGTTTTATACTATTCAGACTGCCGGACGACTGACTGATAGCAAACTGATAGAAAATAACTCGACTTCCTTCTAATAAATCCGCGATAACAGATTCCGTATCTACTACACGCGTCTGATGCATCAGGAAACGATGATTCTACCGGATGTCTATATCATTTTTATATTAAATTAGAATAAATTGAATAATGCTGTAAATCCATTCTACATTATGTAATTAATGTGGAGAGATTAAAACAAGCGAATAAAGTAATAGCTGATAAAGATTAATAACTTTTGAGATAGCTTTACTTCCACGTTTACATGTATACATAAATAATTTTTTTTTATAGGAATAAAATTATTTTCTCTCTATGTGATGACCAAAGGATGATATATTTATTTATTTATGTTAATGCTTTTTCCTGCAAATTTTTCAATAGAACTTTCGCTTTCTTCGTTATTAAATAACAAATTTGCACGAGATAACCATGCAAAAAAAAATTAGCAATTTAAATATTTCTCAAATTCAAGATTATTTTTACATGTTTAAGAAATTTATTACTTGCCACGAAATTTCATAAATAATTATATCGCATATAAACCTAATATTCGCGAAACGGGTAGTAACATCATCTACAAATACATAATATTTAGTTGAAACAAGCAAGAGTGATAACAAAATTACATATATTCGCCTATAAATGTATTGTATAGTATATTTTTATATAATTTTTATTTTTTATAAAGTAGTTCATACAAAATAATTTTTATTTTATAAAAAATAAATTGGTTTTCTCTGTATATTCAATCAAAAACTTTCGACTTATCGAGTGAACTTTATTTTCGAATAAAAGTTATCTACGGTTGCGATGACTCCTTACCTTATCAAGTTATCTGTAAGTGGGGAGTCGCATAATCTTATTTCTTTTTCCTTTTTTTCCTTTTCCACGGATTGTGACAGAGGCGTAACTAAACTTGTCGTTTTTTTTTCAATATTTTATTTCCTCCGCCCACCTACACATATACACATGTACACTTTTAGCTGGTTTAATTTTTTATGTACATATATAAATATATGATAAAAATTATAATAATAAATTAGATCATATTAGAATAGTTAGGCCCATTCCCCACAATGAATTCTAGCCGTACCAGTGTAACACCCGGGTAAAAATCACATACACATACACTCACACATCCATACATACACACACAAATAATGTACCGAAGTAAGCTTTTGTACCCAAATGTAACATTTTTTTACTTCTAAATATAAATGTTTTTTGGGCTCTTAATTATGATATTATTAATAAATTCTTGTTTATTTGTAATTAAATCTCTTTAAATTCATTTGATCTCATTCACTACGTTTTTCGCCTCTCATTTAGATTGCACGAGGTCCCCTTCTTGGTTAAAAGGATTTAATTCCTTGACTAAAATAAAAGGACCAACGAGCGCACCGCTCACAGAGGGAGTCATAGGCCGGTATTCACAGTCCATTCTTATATTTAAGACCGTCTTAAGTACAATCTTAAGATGTCATAAACCAATCACAGAGCCGTATTACCCACACAGCACAAAACTCAACAGAAACGTTTCAAAGTTTCAGAAATGTTTCAGAAATATTTCAGAAACGTTTCTGAAACTTTGAAACGTTTCTGTTGAGTTTTGTGTTGTGTGGGTAGCGTCTTAAAACATTATTTAAGAAGATCTTGAAATAAGAACGGAGTATGAATACCGGTCCTAGTATTCTTTCGGGACGTTTTGACATATCTGAAGCTATAAACGGTGCGTTTGACTTGCAGCATGTGCCCCAGTTCATTTACCTGTGAGAGTGTTTTCGTTACGTCTTCCCTAATACTCCTTCCTCTCTCTCTCTTAAACTTTTCTCTTTTACTCTCTGAAAAGAGGTAATAATCGAATCCTGGAATCTGTACATAACAGAATACTCAATAGAGAATAAAACTTGGAAGCTCATTCGGGATGAAAAGTGTGATCTTTGAGGCAGGAATGAATACGAGCAGAGCCGGGACTCGATATTTCGGCGCCCGAAACAAAAGAAAAAATGCCCCATTAGTAATAAAAAATATAATAACAAATAAATATATTGGACTAATCTCATATTTATATTTTAAAAAAAATTTTTTTTTGTAATAAATATTATTTCTTTTATGGCATGTAAAGTATAATTAAAAATAATATTAATTTGTGGTATTTAATATATTAATATTAATTTAATAGGAACATATAATCATGTGTGTATAGGTATACGTTACAAAGATACAGATTACGTATACATGTATATTACAAACGAATGAAACATGGTTACTAAATTTAAAATAAAAACAGAGTGTTTGTGTGTATAGTATATTTTACATTTATATAGATAATATTAATTCTTGTAAAGAATCACAGAAAATGTATTTTTTCATTTAAAGTAATACTTTCTGATAATAATATCTGACGACAGTTACAACTATTACAATTTTAATAACAATATCCTCTTTTTCCTTGCACTAAATCATAAAGAACAAAAAGATAATATTTACTTACTGGAAAGTGATGCAAATAAACATACAACAAACTAACTCAGTGTAGACCGCTACAAATACTGCAGTTTACGCTGTCGTCTCGTACGATTCTATTTAATGTGTTTATTTAACAGAGTGACAGCAATGTTAATTCTTTCGCTACGGCCATTAGAACGCGGAATAGCATATGATGTTCTTTACTACCGCACTCTTGTAAAGTTAATTGTTTTACGACTGATTTCTTATTTTGCATTTGCGTATCGTATCTTAGAATTCTTAGATAGTCAAATCAACTCAAAACAAAAGATATTTGATTGTTTTGGCGGCAGATCACGAGAGTTGTTGCTACGCGAAAAAATTTCGACTGGTAACTATAGTTTTCGTTAATGCCAGCAAACGCTCAACGGCGGGTGAGTATAGTCACTGTTAGTAGCGAATGAATCAAAATATAGATATTGCCATTTTTGCGCATCTTCGAATTTTTTACATAAGGCAAGTGATTCGTTTGCCACACCCTAGTTCCGGCTCCGAGTACGAGGTCTGATGTCCATTTCTAGTAGATTAACTTTAATCTCGGGTTTAACTTACTCCTTATCTTCTTCTAACTCTTAAAACTAGAAAAAGATAAACAGGAAGTTAAACCAAAATTAAAGTTAATTTTGCATTCTATATATATTATATAATAGAAATGGACATAAGTCTGATAAAGCCGAGACTGATAATCTTCATAAAACTAATATAAAGAATCGAAGCAAATCTGAGCCAAGCACTTCGGGTACCATATAAACTTCCACTCCTACTGAAATTCCTAGATCTACACCTAAGCAGGTAGAATTTTCATTAAACAGTACAATAATTACAAAAGGTAAAATCAAAGGTTCTATTGATACACCTGACCCTGTTTTCGCTGATTTAACGATTCAACCTGCATGCAAATCTGATCTTTTTAATAATAAGTGGTGTTAACGCAAAAATTATGGCGCAATAAAACCCGTTTGCGCGATATTGAAATACGCGGTTGAGGCCATTTCCTTCTTTAATGGTTAAAATATCCAGTTGAATTATTTTATTGAAGGGGACGAGTAAGCCAAGTCTATTACCTGACTGAAGTATTTTATTACAAAAATGAAATACTTAATATATTCACAAAGCGCAAATATTCAATACACTTAATATCAGTATTTAATACATATATGGCTATATATGGCGATTATATTTGGTTTTCTATTACAAGATAACACCACTTCTTATAATCTTACCTTGATAATTTATTTTTATTTTACGAGAAATTCGCATAGGTTTCAAAATACTCCAAATATGTCACTGCAGCATCGTACAGATATTCCAGATGTTCCTAAACATTAAATAAAATTTCTGACTTAAGAGTATATCTTTTTAAAGTTTAAAATAAAAATAATGTTTTTTATTTTATAAATCAATATTTTATATTCACAAGATTCTCATCAATACTTTATATTGTTGCTATGAAACTGATTCATTACCAGCGAACGAACAAAATCAGGTCTCGATCGTCTAACAGCTCGCACCGCCAAACAAACATCGCATTCTCTTTCGACGGCCATTCGTTCCAACAGGAAGCTCAGCGCTAGATAGAGACCGCATCCAGTTACTCCGTCGCTAAAAGATTTTTGTTTTATTTTCTTGAACATTTTACAAAACATTGCTTGGAAAACACAAATTCGATTATTTAGAAGCATTCTGAGACTATTATTTATTATCGGATTATTATTTGTTTAGAAATAAAAAAATATAAAATGCAAGGGATAACGTTTTTCATTCTTGAAGAAAAAACGCGATGGTTTGAATTATAGCAGACATTCTTTTAGCTGTTTGAAACAGTAATATTTTAATTTTTACTGGCAAAGCGTGACAGTGGGTCCATCGCCTCTCGCGATTCTTTCCGCAGCTTGCCAAAAAGTCACCATCGTCATAACCAGCGGTGGTGGTTGATTCCTCCCAGGTTTCCATTCCGTTAAACACAATATAGTAACAAATTGTTCTCTCGAGGGTTTCTACGACAAAGTAAATAATAGTATCACGTTGAGCAAGTAATTGCAAATGAAAACTCTGCCGAATTGTTGCATGAAATTGTTCTACCTCGGAATTGTCAACGAGCAACAATTTTTGTGATGTATAATACTCCAACTCTACGGCTTCTTTCACTGTGATGTTTAAATATGGAACTGGTTTAAATTCGCCGTTTGCGGGAGCGATGGCGCAGCAAGACTGAAAATTCAAGGATAGGTAATTGTATGCACAAAATTTATGTATATTAATTATAATGATGTTAATATAACGTGTTTAACATATTATATATATTGTCTCACAATCAGTTGACTAATTCAGATTATCTTAATAATCGCGTATTATAAAATATTTGTTATGAATATGTAAGTTATATTCTGCAAATACCTTATTTCTCTCATAAATATGTTTGAATTAATATGTAGAAAATACACGTACAGGATCCTGAAGATCAGGTGGTTGCAGCATGAGAATAAGTTCAACTTTGAACTCGGCAATCATTCGCCAAAAATCATTAGTCGTCGATGGCATAGGAAGCTGTGTGGCTAAATACTGATTCTGAAGTTTTACTCCGTCTACATAAACGGCGGATAGATAATCACTGTCCTCATCCGATGCCGGATATCTTCTCAAGTATATTCTGCTGACCTTATCTGTAAAATAAAATAAATCTTTTCTGACATATACAATACTCAGTACATCTGATATTTATATTGCCTCAAAGATTTATTGTTAGTATAAACGTTAATTTATTTTCTTGATTTGTTATATGATTAGTTAAAACTTGTGGAATTTAAACGCATATAAGATAAATGTAATTAAAATATTTAAACAAACTTGAAATCAATTCTGGAAATCTGTTTTTGTCTCGATTACGTTCCGACAATGGCGGTGGAGACGTATGTTGTCGCAAGGCTTCGTCTTGCCAAGCAGTGTTCTGTAATCTGAAGATTATGGAATAATAAACGTAATATATCATCTTAATCAGCTCAAAAATAAAAATTAAAATCCAGTTTTTAAGACACCTTTGCTGTTGAACTGGCAATTGTTTCTTCAAATCTTTGATTCGTGTCAGTAACATCTCATTACACGGCAACGTGGTTGGAATAGAAAGCAAACATTCCACTAATGCCAAATGCGCTAACAGATATTGCTGTTTATTATCCACCATATTAGCTCTTTCGCTTCTAATAGACGCCGTTTCGGCAAAAACGTCGACCAACTAAACAATTTTATTTGCAATCAAATCATTATCTTCCATGCAGTCTATGTACTAAAATAAATACTGGACACGTTTAATTAACGTAACTAAAGCGATGATTAACCGAATATTATTATTACCCCTTCGGCCGCTGCTCGATGGAGACAAATATCGCACAAAATGATAGTCCCGGTTCTTCCAACGCCAGCACTGCAATGAACTACCACGGGTCCGTTTCCAGGTGGTGTCGCCAACAATTTCTTTAAGTATGTGACAACGGAATGCGTGTACAATGGCACGCCATGATCCGGCCAAGCCGTATAATGTAGATGTTCTATCTGATGTCGACATATATTATTTAGTAGAAGCTATTGCGTTCAGTATTTGTTAAAAATATTTGTACCTTTCGAGTTTCCTCTCCACAAGTGATGTGGAAGGTTCTGAAGCAGTAATCTGCGAAGACATTGTGCTTCGCGTTTAGCACAATGATGTCGCCGTATTTCTTCTTCTTGCCAATATCTGGCCAATATTGCTCGCACTTTGTCTGTATAAATTATTAAGCTTAATACAAAAAATAGATGTTAATCTATGTTTCTAGCAATATAATTTCTTTGTATCATATACCTGTATTTTTGTAATATCTGTTTCTTCAGATTTATTTAGATTATAATAATTTAATAAACGAAAGACTTACCTTTCCATTTTCAATCACATTTGCCAACATGCAAATAATAAGAACGTTTTCCTGCCAAATCATTCGCCAGAAATCGATAACCGTGCTGGGTTTGGGTCCTTGTGTTGCTATGTAGCGCTTTTCCTTCTTATAGCCCTTTTAAAATAATTATCAATTAAAAAATTACTATTAATGTTATGTAAACACTCAGAAATATAATTTAATAGTTTATATTTTAAAACTGAGATACTCATGATTATATATATAATGGAGACTTACTGTGATGTAATTAGCGTTGATGTAATCGGAGTGAGCGTCATCCGGAAGTTTCTTTAATATCACACGCGTTTCGTCATCTGTACGAATTAGTATGATATGAAATTATTACTGTGCAAGTGTAACTCGTCTACAGTTAATTTTTTACTTACACGCAATCAAGTTCCCGTATCGATTCTTAGATTTGTTCTGCGGTAATTTTCCGTAATCCCACGGCCGAGTTTGCCCTCTTGGGAACGTCTCAAAAAAGACCACAAAATAATTTCATTATATTGTCATATAATTTTCAATTAATTTTAAATTGCAATTATCATATCTATATAAAGTAAAGAAAATAATTTTGTTCTTTACAAATTGTATATGATTAAGATTTTATGCTATTTAATTTAACATTCAAATGCCAAGTTCTCGGAGAAATCCCAGAAAGGAATTCAATAAGTTAAGGATTAAAAACAAGGTCATAATTTCTATCATAACTTACCTCGTATTGCTTATCTAGCAATCCTGACTGTATCGCTTGTCTGACGTAATCCTCGAAATCTTTTACCTTCACCAGCGACGTCATTTTCTTCTCTTCTCCGTCGTCGTTCGCGATTGGCGGCTCTTCCGGAGTGGTTGCCCGCGATAAAGATTGTCGGTCGGAAGGAGTTGACAAATTTTGCTTTGAATTAAATATCGCGGACTTCGTTTCATGTTCATAGTTCTCGATGTTCTGCGACAGAATTATCCCGTCTTGCATTAGCTGCTTAGTCAATTTCTGCCTTTTCCTGTCAAAATAATGTCGGATTGCAGCAGATGTAAAATTAATCTATTGAAATCTATTGAAATATACTTCATTGAAATTTTATTTGTCCTGTCAGCAAATAAATTTTGTCTAAAGTGCTCACACGACAATTATTAATAAATAATGTCGGTATTATTGATCTATCTTGTAACAAGTAGAACGAAAGATATTACCTTCTGTACACGTAAAATGCTGCGCCTGCTATGACGAGGAGTAATATAATAGGTATGAGCCATACTTCGTGATGCTTCGGTGGAACTTCACCGATGCGGATCGATTTTGCAAGCATAATCGGCTCGGTAGACGAATTCCGTTCGATTACGATAATCACTATTTCATAAGACTCTTCAGGTTTTAATGGGCAATTCCTCGCATTACCGTAAATTCTATTGTCGCCGACCCTGAATCGTCCGCCAGCAAATTCACTAGTCTGCCACAATTGAAAGAAAGAATACTTTATTCTAAAGATGTATATAAAGATACCATTGTTGCTAATATTGCAATTATGATTTATGTAACATTAATCTTACTTTAATTAGTTATATATAGTAGTGGAGAAAACTCTATAACAACTTTTAAGAAAAATTGTTATAATATTGTCCGAAAATACATGTCTCTAATTTCGGTTTTGCAATAATAATATCCTTATTTGTTAATATTTTTAGGAAAAATTTTATGTTATTTTGGAAAGCACAAAAAAGATTAATTGTAAAGGACAATGCGGCATTTATTAATTATTTAGCATGGTATTACTTAAATCTATCTTCAAATTATACTAAAGTAAAAATTGTTATAGTTTTCTTCACTACTGTATATGAAACAATTTCATTGTCAGTACTGCTTTTGCAACTAGAATTATTCAATTATTATGTAATCATTATTGCGAGTTTATTTATCGCCTTGGCTGGCGGTGGCTGAGTCATTCGAAATTCGATGGGTATTCGTTAGTTTTTGAAGACTATTCGTACATTCTTTTACATCAAGGATATCAAAAATTAAACTTGAAATCTATTGCTTTCTTCTTGTTGTTTTATGTACTGTATTTATACGCGGAGCAGATTGACTTTTTTATTAACTAATAGAGTACGGGTCAAGAACGACTTAGCCACAGTTCTCCAAAGGGTATGTCTTGCGAGGATTAAAATTATGAGTATTTCGTATATATACCAAAACTTCAGCAGCTTGCCAAGCAATTTCGTACATCATCACACCTGCTCGCGCTCGTAGATCCTTAGGCACTTCTAAATATTCCTCGCAAGGATCAGGGCCCTTTACAATGATGTGCATCATGCTGTCTTTTGTATCGTTTGAGACATACGGTATATTTAATAAAATCGTGGAGTCAGATTTGTCTACCATGACGTCTAGAACGCCATCAAAACTTATGGTTGAAGGTGTATTGACTTCTACGGACTGTGTGGTACTGAACTTATTCTCAACTGTGACAGCTTGAATATAGATGGAATATTGTGTTGATGGGGACAAATACAATCGCTCACTGTAGTTACGCATGTATTGTATCACCGGGTATTCGTGTATTTTGTTTGTGACCGATCGCGAAAGGCGCCTTCTTAGGTTTGAGGTAGTTTCTACTATTTGAATGCGGAAAGACTTGAGATGACCACCTGTTTTCCAAGGGTGAAGCCACTTCAGATCAACCACGCTGTTGTCGTTGACTGTAAAAGTGTAATTTCCTGGAGCGTCCGGTGCTAAAATGTAATATGGTTGTAATCTTTGTCACATCGCATCGGGACAATAATTAATTTAATTTACGACATTTTTCTAAGAAAATTCTAAGAAGTCACAAATAATTGTTCTTTGCATACAACATAGTTTAAATAATTATAATAAAAATAAAAGAAAAGATTTGTTAGTCATAGTGAAAGAAGAAAGAGGAAAAAAATCGCAAAATAATAATAATGTAGGGGAAATTCCGCAAATATGGACAGGTCGGATAATGTGGACTACCGTTGTTTTTAAAAACCTACTGTAGCTAACAAAGTGAAACTAATCGCAAATGATACTTCGCACCGTCATCCCGTCAGTCAGTCGCAGTGGAGCTGCTCGCACGCATGTGTAAGTGGCGGTCATTTAGTGATTTTGTCCGTACTCAATGTAAATTTTCGGTGTAAGTTTTGTAAGCTTTTAATACAAAAGTTTAATATTGTTT
Organism: Aphaenogaster floridana; assembly: GCA_003063835.1. Lineage (NCBI taxonomy): Eukaryota > Metazoa > Arthropoda > Insecta > Hymenoptera > Formicidae > Aphaenogaster > Aphaenogaster floridana. The sequence continues at coordinate 34,805 of NJRP01000432.1, read as the reverse complement.
GCCATTTGGACCAGAGTCCAAATGGCAAACAATATTAAAACCAGGCGGTCCATATTATAATACCTGTTTTCAAATTTCGAATTTTATGAATTTTAATTATTTGAGGAAAAAATCGTTTTTTTGTTTGGTTTTTTGTTTCTTTGTAAAGATAATTTTATGTTTTGTGTTACTTAATAGTTATAAGACTGATTCAAATAAACGAGGCTGATTTTTATATAGTATTTAATAAAAATTTATTTTAAGAAACCTTATGGCGGTCCATATTTGGGGAATTTCCCCTAAAAATCAACAATATAAGCAATATAACACTAAGATACAACAACAATGTGTAATAAAGTATAATTAGTTTTGAATTTAAAAAGTTTCATTATATACCAAGCTTTTATAAGCTCTTAAAATTAGAGTGTTTAACAAAAAATTAATTTTTGATATATAAAAACGAGAGAAACCATTTTCTATTGTCTTTTGGACGCTGAATATGATCCTGTTTATCGAATTAATCTATTATGTCACAATTTTGAGAAATGTGCAGATAAACTTGCAAAATGGCTATTTTAGTTTATTCTGACATATTATAACTACGATATTTGTGTGACGTGATATTGACAATATATATTAATATTTTTACAATCTGACGATATTTTTATACTATTTGACATTTATATGATCTTTTTACAATACTGACGCGTTCTCTTCACACAATCAGTGTTATTGTCAAAATCCCTATCACACAACGATACTGATGCTCGAGAATCAAAAAATTCGGATCACTGTCAATTTCCTACATCAATCCATCAATATTAACCACACACGATCAATAATATTGTCAGTATTTGTTGATACTGACAGTATTATTGACCGTGTAAGGTCCCTATTAGAGATGTTTTATTGCAATCAAAATTAAGTATGTCGTTAGAATTTTCAAAGAAATTTATTGTGTCAATTATAGTTAAAAAGATATTGATGATTAACGTAGGATCTTGGATCAAAGTTGAGATTTACATAGATCATTAAGGGTATATCAAATATTTTTTAATTATGTTATTCAAACGTAAGAGTGTTTCAGGTCGCTAAATATTAATCTCACGTTAAAGTAGGTAAATTCAAAATGACGGATGTTAAAATTAAAAAATGGTCGAATTAAAAAAATTAATATATTAGGTTTTTACGTTAGTAAATACGAATTTGATATCAAAATTGGCAAATTAACATCGGATTAATATTCAGTGACCTAAAAATTCTTAGGTTTAAATAACATAATTAGAAAGCAATTGACAGATCCTTAATGGTGTATGTAAGCAGAACACCCTATGTTAATTATCAATATCCTTGTAATCATAATCGACAGAACAAATTTCTTTTAAAGGCTAAGAATAAACAACATACTTAATTTTGATTACAATAAAACTTCTCCAACACGTCACATATTGTTAGTTATAATAAATCAAAATATACTAAAATATACTTTTTTGCGACTTTAACTACAAATTTCTCAAAATTGTGACGTAACAGATCAATTCGGTAAATGGAATCATATTGAGCACCTAAAAACTACGAGAAACAATTTTTCGTTCTTGTGCATTTTTTTGTTAAATAGTGTTATTTATTGATCTTGAAATCTTACTTGTATTATGAAGCATATCATTAGTCACGGAAATCGGAGGGCCTGATTCAGTAACATTCATATTGTACGCGAAAACCTATAATATACATTTTGCATAAGTTTTATATCCCCCCGCTAATTTCTCTTGTCTACTACGCCATGTAAATTATTCATTTATTAGAAATTCTGAAAAAATATAATAAAACTTAACATTTTCTTACTTGAATGGAATTTTGAATATATTGAAAATATATGTTCGGTTTTATAACAGCTTTGCAGATATAATTGTTCCACAAGTCACAAGACTCATTGAGCTGAACTTCAATAATTGAGTAACTTCGACTGTATGCGTCATATAACTGCACACCATAACCACGCAATTTTCCGTTGAATGGTGGAAGTGGACTTTGCCATCTCAGGTGTATCATAGCGGGCGTTTGACGAGTATCAATCTCGACGACTTCCAAATTGGTTACGTTGGGCGGAGCTATTATTTCAATTATGTTATGGTCATAGAAAAAATTATCAAGTAGTAATAATATCAAGTTTTATATATACCTGTCGGCGGAGTTTCAAATTCGATTTTTTGATAAGCGGAGGTATTTTCTTCGCTCGAATATTCTCTTATTACGTAAACTGTTGCGATGTATCGCTCAGCACCGTTTAATTTTGGATCTATTTTATCCAAATGGAGAGAATTGCTGATAGTCTGTTTGGTCACGTTGAAATATTGAACATCGTCGCTAATACCGTGTATTTTTATTCTGGCTTTTAATGGTCCCGAAATCGTCGAGCAATCTTCAGGCGGACGCCATGACAATACCCAGTTTTGTACCCTCAACTGACTAAATACCTCCGATGGTATATCTATAAAACGGATGACTTCTCAATTTTCTGTGGTAAACTTTTATATGTATATGTAAAATATCAGTATATTATTAGATATTAATAAACAATTTATTATTGGGTTAGTTCATATTCTTTCGATTCGTAGCATTAAAAATAAGTCTAGTGAATTATGTAATATACACATACTAGATTTAGCTGTCTTAAAGCTTGTCTCTGCGCTCATACTAAAATGTCGTGAGTTATGAGCAATAACCTGTGCACTGTAAAACGTATACGGACGCAAATCCGGAATTGTCATTGTTGTTTCTGTTATAGATTTTGTAATAATGTGGTTATCCGGCGTAGGCAATTTTAAGTCCTTACAACCGTAATACTCTTTAACCTGGAAGTAACACAAACCATTTGCATAAATTGAAGCACGTTAAGATAAAAAATCTAATAATGTAATTAAAATAGTTAAAATTAAATAAGTGCATGTGATTATATAATGATACCGCGCGATTTGGTACTTTAGACTTTATGGGCATCTATTGGACGTAAGATAAACTAGCTTGAGATATAAAATTTAGTAATTTAAAATGATTTTGATTGATAATTAATTTCTTCACATATATTTAAACTTATATTACCTTTAAGATTACTTCATATCTCACTATTTCTCCATTCGGTTGACTTGGAGGCCTCCAAATCAGAGTGAGTTTTGTATTAGCTGACAACATACGTTGAAGACCTAACACTGTAGACGGGACTGTGGATATGTGTAAAAAATATTTATAATTTAAATATAATTGTGCATTTACATGCAAATATATGTCTTTTTTACACATTTATAAGATATAATAAAACTCACCGCCTTCAAGGGTACGAATTTCCGTGACAAAATGCTTGTAATTTTCATGAAATATGGTTACATCAAAAGAAGTGTATGGCGACAAACGTCGTAATTTATACGGAAAAGACATAGCTAATTCAGACACGATTAGCTTATCCGTATCTATATTACGGATTTCCAAATAATACCAACTTGCCGGACATGAATATAATTGCTAAGATAAGAAAAAAAAAACAAAGATATGTTTTATTTATTTCAAAGTACTATGTAACAAAATGTAAAAGTGAAATTATATGCAAAAATTAAATTTAATATAAAAAATATATACATACATTTGGATTGATTTTCCAATTAATTATCATGCCATTTTCTTCAGGCGTTATGTCGAAGTTTTCAGCCGCTACATCATTATGCAAAGAATCATAATTGGAGATATTACATTATGCGTAGAACTAGATAAAAAACTAAAATAATATTTTTATTATAAGTTTGACAATAATAAGGACGTGATAGCTTTCCCATATACAGTAAGATTTTTTGCAATTATTCAATGTTTTTGAATAATCTTGTATCATGCTATGTAAAATTAAAGGTTCTGCGGAATAAAGATATGGAATAATAATAATCTTAACTAATAATTCTAATACATATTTTATAAAAAAATATAAAAGTTATTAATAATAAATTTACGAGAATTGTCATTAATTTTATTAATAAATAAATTAACAAATAGTAAATAATTTAAATACTGTATAAACTGAATAAATGCTTACTTACGATTGCACTTAGTTTGTACTACTTTCCAATCGCTATGTACTTGCGCGCCAGCAATATCTAAGCTGAAACGGATATGATAAGTAGTACCAGGTTGCAAATTCTCAAAATATTCTGTTATTTGCGTCACATTTGGGAACAGCTTGTTCCAAGACAGGTGACTGGATTTGATTTCTTCCTGTAAAAAATGAACCATCAAATTGGTCTTTTTCTTTTATTTTGTTATCGAATACTAAGCGATATCCAGATATTTGTATCTACTGAAAATTTTGTTTAATTATCAGTAACTGAAAAAATAATTTATATTATTTTGAAGAACATTAAAAAGATAATATTAATAAATATTACTTGAATGTTAAAAGAATAAAGAATCAATGTTTCTTTGTATTCGTCCTTCCATGGTATAGGAACAGATGCCAAAATAGTCGTCTCGCTTTTAGATATAATCGTAGGTGCGTCGGGATTATCTACGCCTGTAAAGTGATCAGTATATTTGTACACTTGCATCGATCCAGTAATATATATATGTATTTGCTTCATTGGTGTAATGTAAAAGCAACATGCTATTTTTCATATAAAATATTGTTACTTATTTGACATAACGGTGGTATGTAAAATTTTCTAGTATTGTCGCAACCACGTCCACACACTCCAGTTACTTTATTACACCATTCTTTAGATGTTTTGTAGAGACATGAACCGCATGTTTTCTTGCAGTTATGACCATATGTGTTTGATTCACAAGCTGAAAGATTAATTTATTAAATATTCAAATATTTCATAAATAAAAATAGAAATAATGCTGACTAGATTAGGAATTACTTACATTCCTCACATGTTTCTCCTACAAAACCTGGAGCACACGTGCAACCATTTTTGTAACAAATTTCAGTTCCTTTACAGTCAAAGATACTACTCAGATCATGTTCACAAGAAAACAAACATTGCGGTCCAATCTTTTCTTCAGGACAGTTTGCGTCATCTGAGTAAACATTATTTTTTTATTTCAAAATAATATTTCTAGTTTGCTATACTAAAGACGTAATGAATAAAAATGCGATATTATTGACTTCATTTATGTAACGTAATAAAAACCGTTACCTAGATTTATATCTAGATTGACGCGCGATGTATGATTCACGACAACATGTTCATCGTAAAATAATTTTTGACATGTTACATTCGGCCAAAAGTAGCCAAGCTGGCTTTCCCAATCTTGAACAGAAATCATATCACCTTTCCTTAAAGTTCCTAAAAAACAATGAAACAAGTTATAAATATAAAGGAATTAATTTGCTGGAAAGCTCTTATAATTGTTTCACAAACGTGCAAAGTACGAAATTGATAATTAGTATTAAGAAAGTTTCAAAAATGTAACAAGAGAAAAAACAAATTACAAGATTCGCACCATTTTGGGGACACTGGCGAACGTTCGCTATTGCCCACAACGGATTCGAGCTGTGCTCATTGAGTTTAGGTATCAATTGGATTATCACTGCCTTGTAACTACTATAATCGACTGCTGAAAAATTTTTCGCAATTTTGACAGATTGCCACATAGGTAAGCCATGAACCGCGGCATTCGACGAGCCTTTTGCTGTTATCATTTCCAACAATTCACCCTTAGTGTCACGCAGCACTATATCTGCATTGCATTCGGCGCAAAGGCCAATTAATAATTGTACGCATATAATTCCATTATTAAATTGGAAAATGGGACTTGTTAAAACTGCACTTTCGATAGTCGTATGCAGAAAGTCGTCTGAAAAATACACGTTTGTAGACATACAATTCTTTCATCGTTATTTGATTGATGCTTGATTTGAAATAATTTTGATCGTGATAGAAATTTATTCAAAATCTGCACTCACATATATGAAAACGAAACAACATCGCTGTATCGCTTCTAATGAACATGTAGTAATCATCGCTTGAGCGTAAGTACCTTTCCTGGTCTGTATAGTTCATAATCATTTTATCAGTGTCATAAATAATTATTTTCTGCATCACAGAGTGCCACGTAATAACAAACGATCGCCATTCACTTTCAGACAATGGTTTGTGCTGTATTAATTATTAAATAATCTTAAATAAGACTTGAAAACTTAGTTTCTGCGGATTTATATTTTTCAAGATTCCATTTTTAGGACAATGTTGTAAATAGTAGCGAGTAAAAATGTTAAATTAATTTTATTTTTCATTTTATTCGGAATATGTTTCAAAAACGTTTTAACAATACGTAGTATGAAGAAAATAATAGACATTTAGTTACCTCGATGCTGACTTGTGCATTCCCGCATTCCGAACCTCTGTCGGGCCATTTTCCTGGCTTAGGTACTCCCGTTGCGCACTTTCGTATGACGGATATTGTATTGCCCCAACCTCCTATTATGATCCAATAGCAAGAATCTTTGTTATAATTATTACCTTTGCAAAGTAATATATGCGCATCGTGGGATACACGAACCGAAAAGGAGAGCTTCACTTCGGTAGTAAGTTCCAAATTTACATTATCATAAGTATCTTGAAGATTTTCATATTGTTTAAATTCTGAAAATTTTAAATGCATGTTATTTGAAGCTATCGAAGGATATTTTGTTTTAAACATTATAATGTATTTTATATATACATATCATAATCCTTTTTCAAATTGCGAGGCTTTTACCTTCCCATCGTTGATCGAATACCGGACCCATAGGTGTTTTTAAAGAATTTGTAATATCCCAGCGTTGTTTAGTCCATGACTCCAAACAGTTTTCGTTCGCGTTCATTTTGCAATTTATCTCATTTTTGTTGTATCTATTTAAATTGTAAAACTCTGAAATAATGCACGTGTGTACGATAAGTACGTTACCGCAAATAAATGTGAAAATGTTGAACAATTTATGAATAAATTTATTATAAATAAATCTAAAATCTTTAAAAGATATTAACAAAATTTTGATATATAATAATTTTAGTATACATGTAAAAGTAAAGAAAAATAATTTTCTGTAAAACTCATAAGTATATTTTGCTCCCCAAGCTCTGAAAAGGCTTATTTTAGTATTCTTGCTAATTGACTTACGAAAATTGTTTTTTTCTTGAAAATATGGATATTTCCAGATTAAATTATAGTTCCACACAAGAGCGCCGCCATCGTCCTCTGAGAGACATATCAATTTTACTTTGTCAGGTCTTTTAGTTGATAAAGATCCGCGCAATACGGAAACTTTTCCGAAAATATGTAGCACTTGACTCGCGAATATATAGAATATTAGTGCGTCCATTATCGCTTCTTTCATTGTCAACACACATGCTGTTCGTAAGACTAGCATTATTAGAATGGAAATAGATTAAACAACATAACAGAATAAATATATCTAATTAATTAAATTATTTTATATATTGGATCACTTTAAAAAAATTTATGCCGAGTTGGATTTAATTTAAAGACAATAGTCTTGTCTATCGAGTGCATTTAAATAAAACGCACATGAATCACTCTCGTTTACAACAGCTTGCTTCTTAATCACGACAATTTAACTTAAATAATAAAATAATGACAAAATTAAATTTTTATTAAAATTCTTTGTACTGTGTCTGTTTTATACTATTTAGACTGCCGGACGACAGGCAATAACTGGTAGAAAGGAACTCGACTTCCTTCTAGTAAATCCGCGATAACAGATTCCGTATCTACTAAACGTGCCTGACGCATCAGGAAACGACGATTCTATATTCAGGATGTCTACATCATTTTTACATTAAATTAGAATAAATCGAACAATGTTGTAAGGCCATTCTACATTATGCAATTAATGTGGAGAAATTAAAACAGACAAATAAAGTAATAACTAATAAAGACTAATAACTCATGAGACAGCTTTCACTTGCACGTTTACATGTGTAATTAATTTTTTATTGATAATAATAAAATTATTTTATATGTGATAACTAAAGGATGATATATGCAAATATTTATTTTTTTAACTTTTTTTCTTGCAAATTTGAGATATTTAGCTTTCTTCGTGATCGAATAATAATTTTGCACAAAAAAACTATGCAAAATTAACAATTTCATTATTTTTCAAATTCAAGATCATTTTTACATGTTTAAGAAATTTATAATTTGCCACGAAATTTGATAAATAATTATATCGCATATAAACCTAATATTCGCGAAACGGGTAGTAACAAAATAATGAATATTCTCCTATAAATGTATTGTATAGCATATTTTTACATAATTTTTATTTCTTACAAAGTACCTCATACAAAAAATTTTTATTTTATAAAAATAAGTCGCATCTATATATCTTTAATCTAAAATCTTTGTACGATTTGAAGGCGTCATTTTAAGTTGCCTTGTGTGTTATGGCGCATACTATTTAGTTTACATTATTATGTTAAAAACGCATGATTTATCTTAAATGTAATAGTTCTTAAATTATTCATATCTACGAGAATATGAGAGTCTCAATCGTTGTACATATCCACACTTAATAAGTAAAATATCAATATAAATTTAGGATATATGTAGATAATATGTAGATATATGTAGATATTAAAAATGTGTTAAAAGAATTTATGTGAATTTCAGTAGGATAAAATCTTAATTTAAAAGTAATAATCTTTATAAGCAATACTGTTAAAAAAACTATAATAACCCTCTTTTAATACATTTTAAAATTTTCACTGAGATCTCATTGCTTACATTCGATCGAATAGAAGGTTAACATTTGCTCAAGATTACAAAAAAAATAATTAGCTTCAATGAATATTTTTTGGCAAAATGTCATATGCTCTTCCATCCGCAACACAACTTTCTGTAGTGTACTCTTCGCACAACTCATTTTATCTCGATATTTATAAAATAAAATACTATTTTCCAATTATGTGGCAAGAATATTTATTGTATATGTTTCAACTGTCTTATATAATAGTAGCGTTTTTACACATTCTCCTGTTAGAAGGACAATTTTAAAGTAAATGTGATTATCGTCATGTTTAACGGTCATCAGAATGGCATTAGGACCTAAGGAGAGAATCGTGGTATCCAAGAATGCACTCGTCTATGACGTCCGATATTGCATTTCGGTTTCAGAAGAGCCAACAAGGCTAGACCAGCACCCAAGACCGATACGCCGCACAAGGCGCCGGCCGTGATGTCATGAAGAGGTGTGCCGTCTCTCGGAGATTTAGCTGCGAGCAGTAAAAGACCAGCGCAGCTCAATGCCGATAGTCCAGCCAGGCCAAGTCCTGTCCATGTCCTTCGCAGACTTCTGCATGCACCTGCTAGAGCGCAGCAGGCACCACAACCGACCGCACTGTCGAAGTAGTATCTAAAAATAACGTTTATTCTATTAAATATTAATTACAAAATTATTTAACTTTTTTTTATAAGAAACACGTGCTTTTAAAATATTCAAATAATTACTATTTGAATGAAACTGGGGCGCCAAATATTATAATCTTTTATTTGGAAAGTTCTTTGTTTAAGAATGTTAAATAAAAGATAATATATTAGGAAGTTCTTCTTGTTGAAAATTTCCAAGTGGATTTCTATGGGAATCCATGAGAATCCATATGGGATATTCAAAATCTATGTGTGAAAATCCATATGGATATTCATGTGATATGGTATAATTATATAGGAATTTATATGGGATATTTAATTGAAATCCGTAAAATTATATAAGAATCCATATGGGAAATCAATATAATATAATCAATATACAATCAATATAATGTAAACAATATAATTCAATCAATATAATATTCTTATATGAATTCCTATATGTATTCAAGTATGGATTCTCAGTATTGATTTCCCATATGGATTCTTATATAATTTTACGGATTTCCATTAAATATCCCATATAAATTCCTATATAATTATACCATACCACATGAATATCCATATGGATTTTCACACATTATGTAGATTCCTATATAGATTTTGAATATCCCATATGGATTCTCATGGAATTCCATGGATTCCCATAGGAATCCACCTGGAAATTTTCAACAGGGCTACCTTCTTCCTTGCGACCAGGACAGGTACAGGGCGAGGCCGCATGTGAGGACACCGACTAGCATCAGAAGTATTGGTGCGCTTCTTCTGTCACCTTTCTCCATGCCGCTCGCCAGGGTCGTGTTTGCGTCGCTATTCGGTGGAGATAACGGTGGTACCTAATACGAGAAAATTTTCGTTAAACTAATAATTATTTCTTATTGTCTGCTGCGTCATTGTCTGTTTAGTACGGTATCACTTACGACGGCGGTTCGAGCCATAAACGCGCTTTCTACGCTTTGATAGTTCTTCTGATCGGTGGGTACCACCTGATACTTGGGCGATCCAGACATCATCGGCATGGACTCGAGGCCGCTTTCGGTGTAAGCGTAGCGAGGCGGCGGCTCATGACTCATGTTCATTAAATCGACCGGGGCGGTACCAACATAACGAAGTCGGCCGCAATTACTGGCTGGACAAAGATCCTGCTGCCGGGACGAGTTCTCCAGCAGAGGAAGACATCTGCGCGCTGATGATTCCTTATTAGGTGTCGAAGTCTGAGGTCCTGTGGGCGAGAAAGCTCGGTGAGGTGTACCTTGAGGAGTTGTGCGCGTTGGACTGAAGGTGCGACCTGAGAGAAGTGATAGAAAAATAAATAATATATCAGTAAAAGTATTTAAAAATTAAGGCTCTAAGATACAAATAAATAAAGTGTGAGAAGCCCAATGAGAGCCAAAAGCGGTTGTTGATGCGCAGATCACAATTATTTATTTAGCATAAGTTGCGTTGAACAATGTATGGTCGTAAATTATAACATCGTAAACGTTTTGACTTTACTTTGGGTCTTCTTCAGTACGAAATTACATATAAAATAATAATTAATATGTCCTATGAATTAAAGCTTAAATAGTTCACTCTAAATCAAATTATAAACTTGAGTAAACTAAATTGTCAGTTCATAACTCGACTCTATAGTAATTGTTTAATTTGTGACGGTGATTGTTTAATTGTTGACAATTTGGTTTACTCGAATTTACAATTTAACTTACAATAATTCTACTATAAACATCATGGCTTTTCCCTTGACCACGCCATTTTTTCGCTGCAATATTTCTGACTGGGCAAGTTAATTCTACCTATGTGGACTATTTAATTTTAACTCATATAGCATATTATTTTATATGTAATTATGCACTGAAGAGGACCTAAATTGAGATCAAAACGTTTGCGACGCTATAATTTGCACCCATATATTGTTCAACGAGATTTATATGAAATAAATAATTGTAATCTGCGCATTAACAATCGCATTTCAGAAAAAAATTTTATTTTGTTAATTGAAAAATTATTTGAAAATGAATTAATAAAGTATGGTGAACAATATAATGTAAAAGAATGTTATCTCTAGAGAAGATGATATTTTCGATTTCTGAACGAGCATATTTTTCTAGAATTTCATACTTTCTGAAGTATTGATCAGCGTTTAATTTATACGCGCGATATTTATTTATTATCATATCATAAAAAATATTACTTATTATTATATCATGCATATTAAAAAGAACAATGCAATAATAATTTTCGGACCATTTGGGGATCCGCCAGGAGTGTGCGCCCTTCGTTGCGGTGTGCCGGTTTGATTGAATGATTGTTGTCTCTTCGGCGATAGTGTTCTCTCTTCGGATCTGGATCTCGGTTTCCTGGGTGTGGATAATATTTCGTGTAGTTTCTGCGTAGCTAAGTTATTCTTCGGCGACACCGAGAGCTCTTGCGCGTTTCTCTCGGGAAGTGCCGGTGGAATCTCCTCTTGCAAAGGCACTCTGATGTAACGACCTGTTGCAAATTGTGCAATTTGGAAATTTAAAAACAGCTATTTATATATTATATTTACTTTCCGTACTTTATGTTCAAATAATTGATCAATTTTTATTAAACAACCAACAGCAAGTACGAAGAAAAGTTTTATTTCTGAAATTGAAGAGATTGGGTAATTACCCTGTGGAGTATTGATGTGTCGAGGCGTCGATTTCGCATTACTCCATTGCGGACTGCTTTGTTGGTAATCTTGATCACCCGGTATAAGAGTGTATCTACCGGCATTGCCACGACAAGTCCGCGTTTGCGGCCCTCCTCGATCGTCTTGGTTGGTCGCCGGCGCGGAACGTTGTTGCACCTGCTGGTGTGGAATGAACTCGTACCTCGAGTTCCTGCGCGGTAACTGGCTCCTCTCCGCCTCGTCCTGCTCTATGTATTCGTATCGTGAGGACTGGTTGTAAGTCACGCGAAGTTCCTCCACCGGAAGACTAGCGTATCTCCTGTGCGTGGGGGCCCTGTTATCCTCCAGATAACAATACCGGTCTCGCGATTCGCAAACGTCCAATGTCGTCTCCGGCGGAGCTTGGAAGGCCGGATTGCTCTGACCCGCGGCGTGACATTGCAATTGCAACGGCGGCGGAGGCGGCGGTAAATCGTCGCTTCCTTGAAACTGCTGCGGCGGCGGCGGCAAGTCGTTAACATGATCGTCCGGTATGTACTCCGATTGACGGCAGAACGACGGATTCGTGTAGCAATGCACCGGCACCGATTCAGGTGGCTGAGCCATGATTGTTGTTCGTAGCTATCTCATCGAACGATGTGTACCTTTTCGACAAAGGAGAAAAATAGACGCTTTCGCAATGCAATCTTCGCGATGAATGTTGATAAATTTGTAGATGATTAAGAAAAGAATAAGTTGAGCTGATATGTTTGGATTTGATTTGAACGAATAAATCTGGCATTGATTCGCAAAGATAAATTGAGAGTTAAATCGTAATACTATTGTTAAATATTACTGGCGGACCATCTATCAATTTTCGATTAAATCGTTAAGTTTAAGACGTCATTAGCTAAATAAGTAGGATGCTTAATGAGATTTGAAGAACTTCTTCACGAATTTTTATGGATTATTGTCGCAACTTTTGTTTAAATAAAATGTTTTTCAAATCCATATGTTATACAAAACACGGCGAGAGTTAATAAATATTTTGTTTGGTATATTTTAATAAAAATTGATTTTTAAACTTTTTGCGAAGACAACTTATGCTGAGTATTCATAAACTAACCACAAGAATGTCAGATCTTCAAGATTTATAGAAGAAGAGATTATTAAATATCATGGAGCACTGATGAATCACTGGTATTGTTGATAATCCTTTTTACGATCACAAACACGCACAAATTGACGAATCTTCTAGGCACTATTATACATTAACGGTATCAGAATAAAAATCCAATATCGCCAGGATTTAAGATCGATTAACGAGTATTACTAGCATGCTACTGACATAAATAGGAGATCGCCAAGTCTCCAAAGCGAAGTTGACTATTTGCATCGGCGGCGAATCAGTTTCGTATGTTAATTTGCAAACCTTTATACACATCTTTGTGCACAAATTTTAAAAACACATCGAAGCTATTCCTCTGTGTTCTTTTTTTTATCTTAACAGTTAAGTGGCATTATCTCACGCACCAATTTTCAATCAATAACTCGATTTCTTCGGAAAAAACGATTATTAAGGAGAGTCTCATCAGTATCGACATATAATGATATACTTTTAGTGACTTCGTCTAAGCGTCACGAATGCGTGACTTTTGTAATTTTTTGATTGAAGTTTAATAATAAATTCTGAATTTAATTCTGACCTCAATTATAAAATTAAGGACTAATTGTTTCCGAACAAAATACGAACGTGTCGGCGCGTAAAGATGTCCATCAAGGATGCGCACTTTCATTCGCTACGCGATGTACTCACGACCGTTGCCTTCGTTAAACTGTCTCGCGGGTTCCCTTAACAGCAGATGCGCAAAGGGCGTTTCTCCATGCGTTCCTCCTCGTATCTGCGCGTGTATGCGCGGTTGCTCGGGGGGGTTGTCACGGAGTTTCACGTAATACGGGCCCGGTGTCCCTTTGCAGAGTGGGGGCCCTTCAACTATAATGTACTTCGTCCAGGATTTTGACCGTTGCTTCTGTTGCTCGCGAAACTTTTCTGACGGAGTAATTTAAACTTTAAATGCCTGCCGAAGAATGCGCCTATCATCGGAGTAAATGGTGAGTTTTCCCTGATTTAACATAAACATTTACATCTACGCGAAACCTATGACGTTTATAAACGTTCTCTTAAATGATCGTTTGCTTTCCGTAATAAATATATTTAAAAATGTATGAAAATAAAAATTAACAGGCATTTTTTTTCGGAAAATAGAAATATAAAACTTTTTGAATAAAGCGTTGTTAAAAATAAACACTGTACAATTGCGATGCGTTTGTTAATATTTATTATACTCTTATAGATTTAATCTCTATTATTTACATAATCAATCAATCAATCAATCATATCAAATTACTTTATTTCAATTTTTATTTTTTATCATACACAGATAAACATTTTCTTATTTTATAATAAAGCATAAATAATATAATTACATATGTAAAATAAAAACAGCTCCAATTTAGGTAAACGTGAAAGAACTCAGGGTGAGGATACCATAGCCGATTTTCTGGGCAGCTGCCACGACCGTTGAGACGCGTGCCCCGATAGAATAACAGCTGCTCCAACACGAATGCATTTCGGTCACAAACACGTCGTTTGCCTCGCTCGCTCTCGCCGAGTGCCGAATATATGTATGCCTCTCGTGCTTTTAGGCATACCGGCACATTAACGGCCGAAAAGTCACTGTAATGAAAGGATTCGAAACGGCGCGCGTGGCGACGGGAGCGCCAAAAGCGCGCTTTTTTCGGGGTCTTTTTACGAATGCACACTCACGTGAAAGTACAGAGAAAAAACGGCGATATCGCGAGATAAAGAGAAACCAGATCGATCTCCTGATCGACATATTTTCACTCACGAACTGTCAATCGAATCGTCGCGTACGCTACTTACGATCGGTAACTTAAGATTCTTCTGTCGAATGTTTCTTTTGCTTTCGGAAAATTTCTAGAAGCACATCTTTTTATTTTTACATTAATTCTTCGTGTCTTAAGTTACACATTAGTGAGAAGCGATGGTTGACAACACTTGCTTTCTGCGAATAGATCTAGATACGTATGAGTCTCTTCATCTATCTTGTAATTGTCATACTTCCAAACCAAATCAATAAAATGTAATGCCAGATATAATATTTTTTATTGCTTCCTCATACAGGAAGCTTTGTCTTCGTGAAAAAATTTTTTTTTCAGTTTTTAATGCCAATGTGTTTAGAATGTTCTGAAACGTCGAAAATTTATATTTCTACAAAATGTCCGTGTGTGTGTGTATGTATGTGTGTATGTGTGTGCGGATTGGATATCTGTGGTTGCTATAACTTCCGCAAATTTTGAGATATCGGGTTCGTTTTTTTTTTAATCAATAGAGAATTTTTTAAGGAAGATCCCTATTGAATTGCGCAATGATCGGTAAAAAGGTTCTTTTTTAGCAAAATTTTGAATTTTTAGAGAAATGTCCGTGAATACTGTAACTTCCGCTAACTTCGAGATATCGGGTTTGTTTTTTTTAATCGATAGAGAATTTTTCAAGGAAGATCCCTATTAAATTGTGCGATGATCGGTAATAGGGTTCTTTTTGCGCTCATATTAAGAAAATTTTGAATTTTTTGAGAAATGTGGTTGCTCTAACTTCCGCAATTTTGGAGATATCGGGTTGCTTTTTTTTTTAATCGAAAGAGAATTTTTTAAGGAAGGTTCCTATTGAATTGCCCGATGATCGGTAAAGAGGTTCTTTTTTTATAAAATTTTGAATTTTTTGAGAAATGTCTGTGGTTGCTGTAACTTTCGTAAAGGAGATATCGGGTTGAATTTTTTTTTATCGATAGAGAATTATTTAAAGAAGGTTCCTATTGAATTTCGCGATGATCGGTAAAGGGGTTCTTTTTTAAGAAAATTTTGAATTTTTTGAGAAATGTCCGTGGTTGCTGTAACTTCCGCAAATGTGGAGATATCGAAGCTTAATTTTTTTTAATCGATAGAGTATCATTAAAAGAAGGTTGGTATTGAATTTGGGACTAAATTATTTGTAAAAGTTTAAAAAAAAGTGTGCAAATTTCTAATTTGCACAGTGCTTCCTCATCAAATTAAAGGGGGTCAAATTAAGAAGAGGCACAACGCATCATCAACATTTTAGTTGGTTCACAAAGCTTTCTCTATGAGGAAGTTTTTTTTATTTCTTTTTTTTAGTTTGGTTTTTTCATAGAGGAAGTTTTGTGAACCAACTAAAATGTTGATGATGCGTTGTGCCTCTTCTTAATTTGACCCCCTTTAAATTGATGAGGAAGCACTGTGCAAATTTCTAATTCGCACACTTTTTTTATTTATTTAACTATCGAGCAAAGCACCCACGTCCAATTGTACTCTGACGCACTCACGCCTTCCGACTTGCTTCACATGCAACGGATTGCACAGCAAGCCGGTTATCTCCATTGTACGAAGTCACGCACTAGAATTTGATTGTTTTTGCATGTCTTTTCTTTCATGTCTAAAAAGAACGCGACTATCATACGCTTGAGCGAGTTTGTGGTTTTATCGATTTTACCGGAAGTTTGATGTCTCTAATGCGACGTTCGATCTTCTCGAAAGCGCTTCATAATTTCCGCATGAATGACTTATCAATGGCAGAACAATTTTGCTGTAACATCGTGAAAGTCCTCTCTTTCGTTCAGTTTAACGGATTCTTGCGATTCATTGTGATATACACCGTTACTCCAATGTGCAATTTATTCACAGGAGCCATTAGAAGCTACACTTTCTCAATTGTCCTCCTAATTACACGGTATTAATAACGACGGTCTTGATAGCATTTTGCATTAATTAAGCATAATCCTTATGCATTCGTGATTGCTATCGTGAAGAAGTCTTGCAAGAGACGCGATAATCGTATGCAGTTTTATTTTTTCATCTTTATTATTTTCTATATGCTTTTGGTAACGTTAAAGTCATCTCCTGCATTAGATAAGAAACTTGATACTTATATAATTATTATAATTTAAAACAGAGAACCAGATAATAAAATTAACTAAAAGAAATTAAATAACAAAAAAATAGTATTTTTTAACGATTAAATTGACTACGTTAAAATTTCTCTACAATTAAAAGTGATGAATATTAACTTGAAAATCGTTCCAATTTAAAATCATCAACAATTATAATGATAAATTTGATTATACGATAATACGTTTTAATAAGTGATTGTGATATCTAAAACAACTTTTAGTACAAATATTTTTCGCTTTGTTTTTCGGTTTACTCGATGATGAAACAGTGTTTCAAAAGTAACACTAAGAGAATAATCTTTTTATATTTGTTATAAATGTAGTCGAAGTATAATAACGACCGAAAAATTATACTGCTTCTTCATTGTTTTATGTACCTCTGTGGGGATTCTATCGTAACGCAATTTGCAAATGATTCAATAAAAAGGTTATGTACTAAATCCACATCAAGTATTTTTGCAACAATATAAAGGTTGACTCATGCGAAGATCCTGGAAGGTTTATGTGAGGATATATTTGCTCTCTGAAAGAGTTCGATTATAACGGGACCTTTATGCTGAGTGGAAGAGTCGTATTTTCGTAAGAGGTAAGTGTGAGAGCAACTAATTACTATTCCGAAAAGTTTGTCGAGTCAAAGGCATGGGAGCTCAGAGGAGGAAGCAAGACGGGACAGTTGTCCTTCCCTGGCTTTTTTCAAAAATATGGATTAAATAAAAAAAGACAATTATATACAAAATAATGGGAAAAACATTAATTGATAAACTTTAATCTTGATGGGATAATTATTATTATTATATATAAACAAAATATATATAGAAAACATAAAAAAATCAATGTGTATTGTTGCCCGTCCTAGAAAAATTTCTACGCGTGTCTATGGTCAAAGAACTTAAATATCTAAAACCGTAGAAAATAAATGTGTTAATACGTTGTCATACCTTTGCTTCTTATTAAAACTTCAAGATTGTAACAAAGAAGTTTTATTACCTACTTAAAAAATAATTATTTTAATTTTTTTTCCTTTCCATTCGCGCTTTCATTTCTCTCTTGCATGCTCACATATGTAGAAACGAACGAGACAGACAGTGAAAGGAAAACACACGCAAGATGATATTTGCCTCTCATTGCCAAGATCGTTTTACCGCGTGAGTATAAATCGTCGATGAACAGGATTTAACGCAAGTCGAAGATACGCTTATCCGGCGCTGTTCTCTGTTGTCCCTTTCACTGTAAACCAGTTGCGTGGGAGGCTTGTTCAGGATTTCGTAGTAATTGGTAGTAATTCCAATGAGAACTAGTCTTCGTAGTTCAGTTGCCACTCAAGTATCGCGTGCGAATGATCGCTCATCAAGCCGCGAGTTTTTGACGCTATCGAAATACAATATCCAAAAGCATGTTCTCCCGAAGTTGTCTGAATCGAAAGCAATTTTTGACGTAAAGAAAAGTATCAAATGTGACCGATGTACTGTTGCCAATGCACATTGCATAAATAAGCTCGCCAATAAGATAAAGTTTATAAAATTTAATTTTAGATTATGTATTTTTGTGAGATATACTAATTATCTTTGGACTTCTGTGTTTAAAAAAATTAAGTTAAAAAATTAAGGCATAGAGTTAATATAACATACATTAGTTTATTGTTTTTTATAGCATTAGAACTTATCTCTTAGGATTGTTAAATATTAACATATAAATATTGCTAATTTAATTACTGCTTGAAGTTTAAGGGTTTAAAAAAACTGTTCTTGTGACGCAATATGTTAATGATATAACATGTTAATAAATTTAATTACTTTCTAATTTCAATATCTTATGTAATCGATTATCATTCCTAATAAATGTTAAACTTTTAAAAAAATTTTAAATTTACAAAATATCAACGCGACATTGATACTTCGATTGGAACATTGCCATTTTCTTCTATGGTAGCTTCTTCTCTCTGGTACATTCTTTGTTTTTTCTTCATGATGTTGTTTTTTCTTCGATTGTTTCCCGCAAAATCCTACAATTTTTGACAAAGATCCGAGACATTCTGCATTTCTACCATAGATTTTACAATTGATACTCATGTGAACGATGAACTCCGTTGTTCGCATTGTGACGCCGTTACGCGTGTCGATTTGGAGAAAATCTGGATTTTTCTTCTTTTGTTTGATTTTGTTTCTTTGAGTAAAGTTGTTCATCGAATTTCTTTTGGATACGAGAGGAAAATCTCATGTGGTAATTTCGAGCGACATGTCCTACGCTACTTTGAGTTGTGTAGGATATGTAGTTTTATCTTGATAATTTATTCTTATTTTACGAGAAATTCACATCAGTTTCAAAATATTCCGAATATGTTATTGCGGCGTTGTACAAATATTCCAGATGTCCCTAAATATTAAATTAAATTTTTAACATAAGTATGTTTTTTGTAGTTTCCTATAATCTATTTTGTATCATACGAGGGATGACTATGATTTTGTGTCAATATTGTATCTTATCTACATTTTCTCTTGTTGCTATAAAATTGATACATTACCAGGAAACGAACAAAATCTGGTCTAGATCGCCTAATAGCTCGCACCGCCAAATAAACGTCGCACTCTCTTTCAACGGCCATTCGTTCCAGCAGGAAACTCAGCGCTAGATAAAGACCGCATCCAGTTACTCCGTCACTGAAAAATTGGTATTTTATTTTTTTAAAAATTTCACGAAACATTACGTAGAAAACACAAATTCAAAATTAATTATTTGCAAGGCATTATTTACATTTTGCACTTATTTACTATCAAACAAATTACTATATAAATAAAAAACAAAATGTAAGAAAAAATCATATTTCATTGTTTAAGAAAAAAGCGAAAGTTTAAACTCTGATAGTTCATTCATGAACTTTGAAAAGTAGTATTTAAATTTTTACTGGCAAAGCGTGACAATGGGTCCATCGCCTCTCGCAATTTTCTCCGCAGCTTGCCAAAAAGTGACCATCGTCATAACCGGCGGCGGTGGTTGATCCTTTCCAGGTTCCCACTCCGTCAAACATAATATAGTAACTGATTGCTCTCTCGAAGATTTCTGCGACAAAATATTATAACGTTGAGTAAATAATAGCAAATAAAAACCATCTAATTGTCGCATCGAATTGATCTACCTCGGAATTGTCAACGAGTAACAATTTTTGTGACGTGTAATATTCCAGATCTACGACTTCTTTCACTGCGATATTCAAATATGGGATTGGTTTAAACTTGCCGCTTGCGGGAGCGATGACGCAGCAAGACTGAAAATTAAAGGATTGATATTTGTATCTATGCACATAACAACATCTGCATAAATTAATTACTATAATATATTAATAAGAGTGATAAAATTACACTATTATCTTGATATGATGTGCTATATATGTTTTATGAACTACATATATCAATTAGAACTATTCATTTAATCTAAGTAGTCGCGTATTCAAAAATATTAAAATGTTGAATTAATATGTAGAAGAATTATAATATGTAGAAGATGCACGCGTACGGGATCCTGAAAATCAGGCGGCTGCAGCATGAGAATAAGTTCAACTTTAAATTCGGCAATCATTCGCCAAAAATCATTAATCGTCGATGGCATAGGAAGCTGTGCGGCTAAATACTGATTTTGAAATTTTACTCCGTCTACATAAACGGCGGATAGATAATCGCTGTCCTTATCCGATGCTGGGTATCTCTTCAAATATATTCTGTTGATTTTATCTGTAAAATAAAATAAACGTTTTTTGAATACATCTGATATTTCTATTGATTCAAATAAGATTTATTTTTAATTATGTTAATTACATTACGTTACATTAATTAACAAAATGTTAATTTATTTCCTTTGTTTGCCATATAATTTAAAAACTTAAACACGCATAAGATAAATTCATATGTAATTAGAACATTCGAACGAACCTGAAATCAATTCCGGAAATCTGTTTTTGGCACGATTACGCTCCGATAACGGCGGAGGAGACGTAACTTGTCGCAGGGCTTCGTCTTGCCATGTAATATTCTGTAATCTAATGGAATAATGAACTTTCGTAACATTGCCTTTATCAGCCCATGGATAAAAATCAAAGTCGAGTTTTTAAGATATACCTTTGCTGTTGAACCGACAATTGGTTTTTTAACTGCTTGATTCGTGTCGTTAATGTCTCATCACACGGTAAAGTGGTTGGGACGGAAAAGAAACATTCCATTAATACCAAATGCGCTAAAAGATATTGCTGCTTATTATCCATCATGTTAGCTCTCTCGCTTGTAATAGACGCCGCTTCGACGAAGACATCAACCAACTAAACAATTTCATTTGCGATCAAATCATGATTTTTCACACAGTCCATATGTTATAGTCAAAAACCGAAGCTTAGGTACTTCTAGGTTTGACTAGTCAATCCTCAGGTCTGACAAAACGTCCTAGTCAAAGTCTAATTCTATTTTGCGTTTCGTTCTTTGACTGACGTGTTTTTAGTTAATCCTAGGAGAGACTAAATTGATCAGTCAAAAGTCGAAACTCAAACAAATGATATCGGCGTTTGACTAGTCAGACCTAAATATTGATAAAATTATTTATTGATAAAATTATTGATAAAATTATTATTATACTCATTCGACGCGTTTTGACATGAAACGAAAGAATCTAGTAGAAAAATGCGGCGGTTTGCCTCACGAAGCGAGATATTAATCGTTAAAGTTGACGACTTGACATGAAACCTGTCATACCGACGAAATGCAGCGACACGAACAAGAAGTTTGAAAAATCTAGCAGTTATTTTAAGTATTGAAAAGCCATAAAGGTGAATCTAGGTTTGCGTTTGTTAAGTTATTAACAAAAAATTTCTACGAATTATATGTAATTTTCAAAAATTAATAATACGAGAACAGAAAGTGCGCGCGTGCGCGTGCACACACACACACACACACACACACACACACACACACACACACCGGGTGGGTGCAAGGGAGGGCCTTCGGCCCCCCCCCCGCACCCACACCGAGGTAGGGAGGATAGACCTCGCAAAAGTTGTATACGGGTAAAGCAAAGTCCACCCTGCCTGCCGCCGATGTGGTTGCGGGGGGAGGCCGAAGGTCCCCCTTGCACCCGCCCGGTGTGTGTGTGTGTGTGTGTGTGT
>NJRP01000432.1:0-12489 GCA_003063835.1 Aphaenogaster floridana | reverse complement strand
GTGTGTGTGTGTGTGTGTGTGTGTTTGTGTGGTGCGCGTGCGCGCACTCTCTCATTATTAAAATTCGCTCATCTTGAACTTTCGACACCTGCTCGTTTCGTGTACTAACGCGAAATGCACAGTGAATTTATATGCTCGCGGAGAGTTTAGTTTCAGACAGATTCAAACATGTATGCAAGCGCGGCGCAAATCGGCCTTTGACTGCCTCATTTCAATCGCACCTAGGATAGACTAGTCAAAGACCGAAATAGATTATTTTGATTTTGACGTTTGACTGCTGAGTTTAGTCACTCCTAGGATTGACTAAAAACACGTCAGTCAAAGGTCGAAACGCAAAATAGAATTGGACTTTGACTAGGACGTCTTGTCAGACCTGAGGATTGACTAGTCAAACCTAGGAGCACCTAAGCTTCGGTCTTTGACTATAACACATATATTAAAGTGAATACTGGATTTGGTTAATCACTTCAAACGGCTTTACTGAAGCAATGATTAAACGAAATGTCATTATTACCCCTTCGGCTGCTGCTCGATGAAGACAAATGTCGCATAAAATGATAGTCCCAGTTCTTCCATCGCCAGTACTGCAATGAACTACTACGGGTCCATCTCCATGTGGTATTGCCAGCAATTTCTTTAAATATGTAACAATGGAGTGTGTGTACAATGGCACTCCATGTTCCGGCCAAGCCGTATAATGCAGATGTTCTATCTGTTGTCGATGTATATTATTTATTAGAAGCTCTAATGCGTCTAGTATCAATTAAAAGTGTTTGTACCTTTCGAGTTTCTTCTCCATAAGTGATGTAGAAAGTTCTAAAGCAGTAATCTGCAAAGACATTGTGCTTTGCGTTTAACACAATGATGTCGCCGTATTTTTCCTTTTTGCCAATATCCGGCCAATATTGTTCGCATTTTATCTATAAAAATTTTTAAGCTTAATATTTATGCAAAAAAATAGATATTAATCTGGGTTTCTAGCAGTATTTTTTAAATGTATCACATATATATATACCTCATTACGTAATGTAATGATTTTTACATTTTGAGATTTATTCAGATTACAACGATTTAATGAGCCAAAAGCACTTACTTTTTCATTTTCGACCACATTTACCAACATGCAAATAATAAAAACATTTTCCTGCCATATCATGCGCCAGAAATCAACGACTGTATTGGATATTGGTCCTTGTGTCGCTATATAACTTTTCTCCTTCTTATAGCCCTTTTTGAATAATAATTAATTAATATTTAGTCATTAATATTATGTCAATGCACGCAGAAATATTATTTAGCAAAAAGCACTTTAAAACTGAAATACTCATGATTAATGGGGACTTACTGTGATGTAATTAGCGTTGATGTAATCGGAGTGAGCGTCATCCGGAAGTTTCTTCAATATTACACGGGTTTCGTCATCTGTACGAATCAGCACGATATTAAATCGTTACTGCGCAAGTGTAATCGACCAAGTTTGTATTATCGATTTTTTACTTACACGCAATCAGATTTTTGTATCGATTCTTAAATATGTTCTGCGGCAATTTTCCGTAATCCCACGCCCGAGCTTGTCCTTTTGGGAACGTCTCGAAAAAGGATTATAAAATAAACATATTAAATTGTGATATAATTTTAAATTGCAATCACCATAGCTACATAGAGCAAAGAGAATAATTTTTTCCTCCGCAAATTGTATATAAATAAAATTTTGTGCTATTAAATTTATCATATAAATGTCAAGTTCTCGGAGAAATCCCAGAAGGCAATTCAATAAGTCAAGGATTAAAATCTAAATCAAGGGCTTACCTTGTATTGCTGATCCAGCAATCCTGATTGTATTGCCTGCCTGACGTAATCCTCGAAATCTTTCTCCTTAACCAATGATATCATTTCCTCTTCCTCGTCGTTTGCGATGGCGATCGGCGGCACTTCCGGAGTGGTTGCCTGCGATAAGGATTGCTGATCAGAAGGAGTTGCCAGATCTTGCTTTGAATTCCATATCTCAGAAAATCTCGTTTCGTATTCGTAGTTTCCAATTTTTTGGCTCAAATCCATCTCTCGTTCTAGCTGTTCAATTCTTTTCTGTCTTTTCCTGCCAAAATTACATGTCGATTGCAATAGAATTAATCTGTATTTTATCGGAATTTGATTTGTAGTAAAGCAGCTCTATCTGGTTCTATCTACAACGCTTATAAAAGGTATGATATTAATAAATAGATGAGGATCAGCAATATTGCTATCTACTAAAAAATACAAGATACTAAAATAATAGATACTACCTTCGATATAAGTAAATAGCTGCAAATATTATGACGAAGAACAATATAATGGGTATGAGCCACGTTATGTACTTCGTTGGATTTGGTGAATCACCGATTCGGATCGATTTTGCAAACATGATCGACTCGATAGACGAATTCCGTTCGGTTACAATAATCACTATTTCATAAACCTGTTCAGGTTTTAATGGGCAATTCCTCACATTACCGTAAATTTCGTTGTCACCAACCCTGAATCGTTCGCCAGCAAGCTTATTGGTCTGCCGCAATTGAAAGAAAAGATATTTGATTCCAAAGATGTATATAAAGATACCATTGTTGCTAATATTGCAATTATGATTTATGTAGTGTTAATCTTGTTTTAATTAGTTTCATGTATATAAAATAAGAAATTGAATAGAGAGAGCTATTAGAATTTTCAGAACTAGATATATTTAATTATTATTTAATCTTTATTGCAAATTTATTTACTATTTAAAATTTCCACACATAGAGAGAAATTAGGACTTTCAAATCCATACCACAACTTCAGCAGCTTGCCAAGCGAATTCGCCCATCTTCACCGCTGCTCGCGCTCGTAGGTTCTCAGGCACTTCCGAATAATCCGCATATTGCTCGCAGGGACTCGTAGGACCCTTTACAATAATGTGCATCATACTGTTTTGCGTGTCGTTTAAGACAGATGGTATATTTAATAAAATTGTGGAATTAGATTTGTCTACTATAACTAGGTCACCGTCGAATCCTGCAGTTGAAGGCGTATTGACTTCTACGGACTGTGTGGTGCTGGACTCATTCTCAATTGTGACAGCTTGAATATAGATGGAGTATTGTGTTGACGGGAACAAATACAATCGCTCGCTATAATTACGCATGTATTGTGTCACCGGGTATTCGTATGTTTTATTTGTGGCCGATTGTGAAAAGCGCCTTCTTAGGTTTGAAGAAGTTTTTACTATCCGAATGCGAAAAGACTTGAGATGACCACCTGTCTTCCAAGGGTGAAACCACTTTAGATCAACCACGCTGTTGTCGTTGACTGTAAAAGTGTAATTTCCAGGTGCATCTGGTGCTAAAATGTATTTTGGTTGTAATCTTTGCCACATCGGAGCAATAAATAATATAATTTGCGATTTATTCTAAAAATATTCTAAAAAGCCACAAATATTGTACACACAATATAGAATTAATAATTGGAATATATAAGGAATGTGGAAGAAACTTCTTGTTAGCGTTTTTTGAAAATTATAGTAGGAGCTTATGGTAAAAATGTATGTGTGTTAGTCGTAACAAAAGAAGGGAAAAAGAAAGATTGCAAAATATAATAATGTGCAACTGTAATGTGTTATAGATTATGATTAGTTTCAAACACAAATTTCATAATGTACCAAGCTTTTATAAGTTTTTAAAATTATTTATTGAGCTTGAAATCTTACTTGTATTACTAAGCATATCTTCAGTCACTGGAACCGAAAGGCCTGGTTCACTAATGTTCACATTATACGCAAAAACCTATAATGTGTATATTTTGTATAAATTTTCTATTCATCATTTAATTTCTCTTGTCTACTACATTACGTCACATGAATTATTTGCGTTTATTGGAAATTTCGAAAATATAATAAAACTTTACATTTTCTTACTTGAATGGAATTTAGAAAATAGATGTATGGTTCTTTAACAACTTTGCAGATATAATTGTCCCACAAATCACAAGACTCATTAAGTTGAACTTGAATAACTGTGGAAAGTCCGCTGTATATATCATTTAACTGCACACCATAACCACGCAATTTTCCGTTGAGAGGTGGAAGTGGACTTTGCCATCTCAGATGTATCATAGCGGGCGTTTGACGAGTATCAGTCTCGACGACTTCCAAATTGGTTACGTTGGGCGGAGCTGTTATTTCAATTATGTTATGGTCATAAAAATAATTATCAAGAAGTAATAATATCAAGTTTTATACCTGTCGGCGGAGTTTCAAATTCGAGTTTTTGATAAGCGGAGGTATTTTCTTCGCTCGTGTAATTTCTTATTACGTAAACTGTTGCGATGTATCGCTCAGCACCGTTTAATTTGGGATTTATTTGATCCAAATAGAGAAAATTGCTGATAGTCTGTTTGGTCACGTTGAAATATTTAACAGCGTCGCTAATACCGTGTATTTTTATTCTGGCTTTCAATGGTCCCGAAATCGTCGAGCAATCTTCAGGCGGAAGCCATGACAATATCCAGTTTTGTACTCTCAATTGACTGAACACCTCCGATGGTATCTCTATAAAACGGTTGACTTTTAAATTTTCTATGGTAAACTTTTATATGTACAAGTATATGTAAGGTACCAGTATATTATTAAGAACATGATTAGAAATTCATAAACATGATTAAAAATTAATTAATTAGATTACTTCGTAATTTCTCTATCCGTAGTATTAACAATAGGTAAGTCTAATAAATTATGTAATATAAATATACCAGACTCAGCTGTCTCAAAGTCTATCTCTGCGCTCGTGTTGAAATGTCGTGAGTTATGAGTAATAACCTGTGCACTATAAGACGTGTACGGATGTAAATCCGGAATTGTAATTGTTGTTTCTGTTGTAAATTTTATAATAACGTGATTATCCGGCGTAGGCAATTTTAAGTTCTTACAACCGTAATACTCTTTCACCTGTAATTAGCACAAAGCATATGTTGAAATACGTTAATATAGAAATTCTAATATTATAATTGGAATAATTAAAATTAAATATGTGCATGTAATCTTAACAATACGGAATTTGAAACTTCGGATTTTATGAGCTTCTATTAGACATAAGATGAACTAGCTTGAGATATAAAATTGAAACAATAATAAGATTAGGACCGATGAAATATAAAATTGCGTAATTTTAACTGATTTTAATTGATAAATAGTTTTTTTATGTACGTATAACTTCATTACCTTTAAGATTACTTTATATCGCACTATTTCTCCATTCGGTTGACGTAGAGACCTCCAAATCAGGGTGACTTGTGTATTAGCTGACAACATACTTCGAAGGTCTAACACTCTAGATGGGACTGTAGCTATTTATAAAAGATAATTTTATTTAAGTATATATGCAGTAATGCATCTACATGCAAACAAACTTTTTTTTCACCTTCTTCAAGCGTACGAATTTCCTGGGAAAATAGCATATTATCTTCATGAAATATGGCTACATTGAAAGAAGTATATGATGGTAAATGTTGCAATTTATATGGAAAAGACGTAACTAATTTAGAAACAATTAGCTCATCCGTATTTACGTTGCGGACTTTCAGATAATACCAATTTGCTGCACATGAATATAATTGCTAAAATAAGAAAAGTAAAGGTAATTTTTATTCTATTTAAAATATTATGTAATTAAATAAATAAATAAAATTATGTACAAAAATTAAAAGTAATCTAAATTAAATTTAACATAAAATATCTACATACGTTTGGATTGATTCGCCAATTAATTATTATGCTGTTCTCTTCGGACGTTATATCAAAGTTTTCAGCCGCTACATCATTATGTAAAGAATCAAATGATATTACATTATACGTTGAACTAAATAAAAATTAGTATAATATTTTTGTTACAAATTTGATATTAATAAAGATGTTTAACTTTTCTGCACATGCAATAAGATTTTTCGCAATTATTTTATTACTTTTGCATTATCTATCGTAAAATTGAAGTTGCTTCTGCATAATAAAAATACGGAGTAATAATAATTCTGACTAATAATTTTAATACTGATATATTGTATTAAAAATAATTATGTTACTGATAATAAATTATGAGATAACTTTTATTATTAATTTATTAAAAAATTAATTAATAAGTTATAAATAATCAAAAAATGCGTAAATATATCGTATAAAATAAATATCGACTTACGAATGCATTCAGTCTCAGTTATTTCCCAATCGCTATGTATTTCCACGTTTGCAATACGCAAGCTGCATCTGATTTGATAAGTACTACCAGGTTCTAAACCTTTGAAATATCCTATCAAGTGTGTCATATTTCGAAATAACCTTTGATGTAATTGTTGATTGTAATATTTGTTTTGTCCCTGTAAAAAATGTATTAAATTGATTTCTTTATCTTTTACTTCCTTATTGCACGCGCGCGCGTTATATTCAGAATAATTGTATCAACTGCAAATTTTATTTAGTTACGCAGTAACTCAAAGAACTCTACTTTAAGAATAACCCATTAGTTTAAAGTACATTAAAAGAAATAATATTAAATGGTGTATCTGTAATAAATAAGAATTACTTTAATGGCAAAAGAATAGAAAATAGATATTTTTTCGTATTCATCTTTCCATGTTATAAAAACAAGCGCCCAAATAGTCGTCTTATCTGTGAAGGTAATCACAGGTGTGTTCGGTTTGTCTATACCTGCAACATGATCAATATATTTACACACTTACATCTCAATAGTAAATAGACATTTGTTTTGTTATATTATAGACAATATAACGAAAAAGCAGTCACTATGAATTATATAAAAATTGTTACTTGTTTGACATAAAGGTGGTATATAAACGTTTTTAGCATTGTCGCATCCATCGTTACACTCTCCAGTCACTTTATTACACCGTTCTTTAGATAATGTTTTGTAGAGGCATGAACCGCACGTTTTCTTGCAGTTATGGCCATATGTGTTTGATTCACAAGCTGAAAGCTCAACTTATTCTACATGCGCAAATGGAATTATAAATAATATTGGTGATAGGAATAACTTACATTTAGAACAACTATTTCCCAAAAAACCTGGAGCACACGTACAACCATGTTCGTAACAAATTTTAGTTTCTTTGCAGTCAAACTTAGTACCTAAATCAAGTTCACAAGAAAACAAACATTGTGGTCCAATCTTTTCTTGAGGACAGTTTGTATCATCTAGGAAAAAAATATAACTTTTCTATTTCACAATAATTTTTTCAGCTTGCTATTCTAAAGACATAATGAATAAAAATGCGATATTATTAATTTTAGTTATATAATATAAGTATAATAATTGTTAATAATTACTCAGGTTTATATCCGGCTTGACGAGCGATGTAGCATACACGACAGCATGTTTATCATAAAATAATTTTTGACATGACACATTCGGCCAAAAATAGTCACGATACTTTTCCCAATCTTGACTCGAAACCATAACACCTCTTCTCAAAGCTCCTAAAAAGCAATAAAACAAGTTATATACCTATATTGAAAAATTAATTTGCCGAAAGACATTTATAACTGTTTAACAAATATGCAAATTGCATCACTGGTAATTAGCATTAAGAAGATTCCAAACAAGAAGTTAACAAGATTTTAAAATATTACAAGATTCGTACCATTTTGGGGACATTGACGAACGTTCGCTATTGCCCACAACGGATTGGAGCTATCATCATTGAGTTTAGGAATCAATTGGATTATCACCCTATTGTAACTGTTGTTGATCGAATTACTCTTAATTTTAACGGATTGCCATATAGGTAAGCCGTGAAATTTCGATGAACCTTCTACTGTTACTTCTTCCAATACTTTATTATTTGTGAAATCGCGCAACACTACGCGTGCATCGCACTCGGCGCAGAGACCAATTAACAATTGTACGCATATCGTTTCATTATTAAATCGGAAAACGGGACTTGTTAAAAATGCATTTTCGACAGTCGTATGCAGGAAGTTATCTGAAACATTTATGAATTTTTTCTTCATTACTTGCTTGATTTGAAATGATTTTGACTGACAGAAATTTATTCAGAATCTGCACTCACATTTATGAGATCGAAACAACATCTTTGTGTTGCTTCTAAGGAACATGTGGTAATTATTGTTTGAGAGTTTGTGTTCTTCCTTGTCTATATAAGTCATAATGATATTATAAGTATCATAAACATTTAATGTCCTTGTCACAGAGTCCCACGCAATAATAAATGATCGCCATTCATTGTCAGACAGTGGTGTGTGCTGTAATTATTAAATAACTTTAAATGTAGCTTGAAGATTCTTTTCACAATTTTTGCGGATTTACATATTTCATAATTCTATTCTTAGGACAATGGCCGTAAATGATACTAAAGCAAAATAGACGGTCATAAAGACCTTATGTTCTGCCTGTATAACGAGCATAAGTATTTTATTAAATCAATTTTATCTTTTATTGGGGATATGTTTCAAAAATATTTTGACGTAATACGATAAGAAACAATAATTTTAAGCAGGAGAAGCGTAATATACATTTAGTTACCTCTTTGGAGGCTTGTGCCTTCTGGCATTGCGAATCTATCTCGATCGCCTTCCCTAGTTTCGGTATTCCCGTTACGCACTTTCGTATGACGGATTTTGTATTGTCCCAACCTCCTATTATGATCCAATAGCAATGATCGGTGTTATATTCCTTACCGTTGCAAAGTAGTATATGTACGTCACGGGATGCACGAACCGAAAACGAGAACGTTACTTCGGTACTAAATTTAAGATCTAGATAATTATAGGTATCTTCAAAATTTTCATACTGTTTAAATTCTGAAAATTTTAAGTGCATATTACTTGAAGCTATTATAAAAGTATATTTTGTTTGTAATATCATAATGCATTCTCTCTCTCTCTTTCTCTCTCTCTCTCTCTCTCTCTCTCTCTCTCTCTATACATATCGCATTTCCTTCTCATACTGCAAGGCTTTTACCTTCCCATCGTTGATCAAATACCAGACCCATTGGTGTTTTTATAGAATTTGTAAGACTCCAGCCGTGTTTAGTCCATGACTCCAAACAGCCTTCGTTTGCGTTCATTTTGCAATTTATCTCATTATTGTTGATTCCATTTAAATCGCGAAACTCTGAAGTAATACACGTGTGTATGATGAGTACATATATTGCCGCAAATAAAAATAAATGTCCAAATGTTGAATGTTTTATGAATAAATCTATTTAAAAGACATTGACAAAATTTTTATAATAATTTTAGAGTGTACGTATAAAATACAATATAAAAGTAAAGAAAATAATTTTTTATAAAACTTATAAATATATTTTGCTCCACAAGCTGTAAAAATGCTCATTTTAGTCTTCTTGATAATTGATTTACCAAAATCGTTTTTTTCTCGAAAATATGGATATTTCCAGATTAAATGATAGTTCCACACAAGAGCGCCGCCATCATCCTCTGAGAGACATATCAATTTAACTTTGTCCGGTTTTTTAGATAATAAAGGTCCGCGCAATACGGTTACTTTTCCGAAAATATGTAGCACTTGACTCGCAAAGATAAAGAACATTAATGCGTACATTATCGCTTCTTTCATTGTCAATAAAAACACATGTGTTGTTTGTAAGACTAACAATTATTAGAATGGAAGTAGATGAAACCACATGGCAAATAAAATATTATATATCTAATTAATTACGTTATTTCATGTCCTAATACTTTAAAATAATTCATTCCAAGTTGAATTTAATGGAACCAGCAATATATTGTCTATCAGATACATCTAAATGCGCATATACAAATCACTCTCTTTTATTTGAAGACAGCAACTTGCACTTCAGTCACAACAATTCGACTTAAACAGCAAAATAATAACAGAAGTAAATTCTTATTAATGCGTTTTGTACTGTGTCCGTTTTATACTATTCAAATTACCAGACGATAACTAGTAGAAAGGAACTCGACTTCCTCCTAGTAAATCCGCAATAACAGATTCCTTATCTAAACTCGTCTGACGTATCAGGAAATGATGGTTTTACTGCATGATTATATCATCTTTATATTAAATTAAAATAAATCGAACAATGCTCTAATTGCATTCTACATTATGCAATTAATGTGAAAATATACAAAATAGGCCAATAATAATAATACCTTATAAAATCCAATAACTTATGGAATAACTCTTTATTGAATGTTTATATATTTAGGTACAGTCTGCTTTTGACAGTAATAATAGGATGTACGAGAATTTCGCGCCATCAGTACGTTCATATATCCGCGTTAAATATGTAAGTGAAACAACAAAATATATCAGAGAATTATATAAGTAAAAATGTGTTAAAAGAAAATTCATTATTTTCCATAAAATAAAATTTTATTGTAAGAAGATGAGCAACAGTATTTATCAGGATAGAGAAAGTTATTTTGTAGAAGTAATTAGTTATAGTTACAGTTTTCTTCTCTGAAATAATAATCTAGTTACCGTTATAAGTTACCGACTCTGAAAAGTAACATATGTTACAGTTATAGTTACTCAAAAAGTGACGTCGTTACTTTTCTGTTAATTTCTTGTAATGTTTATGCGCATTGCTATTTTAAATACAAGAATCTTACATTTCTAAAAATTTTTTATTAAATTATTTTACTTATTATACTACATATTCGGTTATATGCTATATTATTTTATGAATAGTAAACCAAAATTATTTTAAGAACTTTAAATAAGAATACATTTGACACATAAACTGAATTAATAATTTATATTAAATAATAATTAAATTAATATGTACACTTGAATCAAAATTATAGGATTAATATTTTTCAATTAAAAAGTTCGCCAAATTCGAACGATTATATATGGAGCATTATTTATGAAGTGATCCACCCCAAATTTTCAAAGTTTTCCGATCATGCTGAAATTTGCACAAATTGTAATCTTATCAGAACTAAAATCATTGCCCAAATTTTTTTACCCCTGACCAACGGGTTGTCTACTTACAGGGGCTTGAATTCTTATCATTTGGGCCGTCGCGTCGAACTTCAAACGCCGATAAATTTCAGTAAACTACTCCGATTTTAAAAAACAAGGTGTAATTTTGAAAGGTTTTTTTATGCCCTTTAATGCTATAAAATCCATTTTTTTCTTAAGTCAAAATTTACTTAAGATTTTTAAAGGTAAAGGTAAAAAATCGTTTTTTCTCAAATTTGGGCACCTTCGATTTTTTTCTAAAAAATCTTAAAAAGTAGAATTCTTCCCCTTTAAAATGATTCCAGGCTCAAGATGGGCAGACTTTCAGTTTTCGAGATATAGTCCGTTTTAGGACCGAGCGCATCACCCACGGTGCAGTGTGGGCGCTATTACAAGTGCCACAGATGAATATAGTGCTATAAGAGTGATGTAGGTACTCAATATCGGACTGCAAATTAAAACTATTGTTTTGTCTTTGAATATGTAACATTTCAGAAATTAGACGTCTCCCCAAAAACCGTTCTTTGTCAAGGATTTTGACACTATCCCATTCAAAATCATGATTGTACGAAATTCTATAATCACTGATTGTGTTGTAGTATTCCTACGTATGCGATTTCTATGTTCAGCAATCCGAGTCTTGAGTAGTCTACCCGTCTGCCCCACATATGTCACAATCCTTGCATACAATTTTATAAACCACGTTTTTTTGTGATAAATTGGGGAGACAATCTTTCTAAGCCTTGATAATGGTTCCCAATTTATTTAAACTAAAATAAGAAAGACTGGCATAACACAAGATCTTTAGTGATGTTATTACATTTATTAGCAATCTTTTGAATATATGGAATTGTAAACCAGTCCTTCTAGTGGTAGAGCGCCAGACTCGTAATCTGTAATACCAGGTTCGAGTCCACTAGATCAGGTAAACATGGATATTATTATTTTCAGACACTGCGCTCCTTGCTAGGAAGAGGATTTCCGGTAGGTAAAACTGGGCTCCGTCTTTCAGAAGAGACGTTAAGATGTTGGTCCAAACGGGCAAAGAATAAGAGTTGTAGGAAAGGATAAAAAGGGAGAAAATGCAAACACCATTGGGGACGCAGTATAATTCCATTTATCCATTTATCCATATTCTAAATTTCAAAGTCATCGTACGATTTGAAGGCGTGATTTATGTAGCTCAGAACTAGGGCTCAGACAAAAATTCGAACATATTGTATGTTCGATCTGTTCGAATAAGTTCGAAATAAAAAAAAGAACATCTAGTTCGAATCTTTCGGACAGTTCGGACAGTTCGAACTTAAACAATGATTGGTCTGTAATGTCAATTCGTTATGTCTGAAGTTTGGACAGTAAAGATTGACGCAGTATGTATTGGAAACAAAAGAACAGTTTTTCACGAGCTTCACGAGCCTTTTTAAAACTGTCACATAAACTTAGGTTAAACTTTTAAAATTAGGTTCGAACTATAATAATATCGAATTTTCGGATCTGAAGT
>NJRP01000431.1:113079-127784 GCA_003063835.1 Aphaenogaster floridana | reverse complement strand
TAGGCATACATCAATATTATTGGTGGTGTCCGATAAGCACTGTGCGCAATCGGGACAGTCCCTAATATTACCTGTATTATTACCTGTAATATTAAATCTCTTGTTTCTTATATTTCACTCTACACTTTTTCTTTGCCGTGACAAGAATATAGGTTAGGACTCGACGATTTACTTTTTTGAATTCTTGCTGTTGGCAATTTTGATGACAAAATTAATCGGAGGATCAAGTTAATCGGAGATGGTGATACCGGCCCCTATTTTGAGTCATTATTTGTTTTTCTTGAAATTATTTCAGCTCTCTTTCCCCTCTTTCAGCGTATCTTTAATTCTATTATTATTAAATATAGATTATAATTTATAATAAAATATAAGTTGCAAATATATTGAACTTCTTATAAACATTTTCATTATGTACGGGCGATCAACGGTACATCTTTCTCATGGTATTAGGTACATTACTGTTACCGTATGCGCCGCGCATGCGCACAAAACCGGGCTGGAGCTAGCACGAAAAAGCGCACCGTGTGCCGTTAGCTTTAGATTAGGTTAGGTTGATTTGTTTCGAACGACTTTTTATGCCGGTATAAAACTATAAAACTATAAAAATGGATGAAAAAGACAAAAATGCAATAAAAAATGGAAATCAAAAAGAGGAAAAGGATCTGTGCAAAGAGGTAATTAATGGCATCGTTTGCAGAAAGAATTTACATCCGTTTTTCGAACATAGCAACCACAACATCAATAATGTCTACTTTTCGAAGGTAAATACATTTATAATGGAATATTTTTGTATGAATAAAATTAAATAAGAAAATGCTTTGATTATATATATATATATATATAAATAAGTAATTCTACGTATTTGACTCCGACCGTATTTTTGAATATAAATCAATGTATTCTGTGTATTTTTCTAATTATGACAATTGTACATTTGTCACTCCTACAATTTGAATCTTTTTTAATGTACAATCTCATATGTTTTATAAATATTACCACATAATATTTATGTATAAAACATATGAGATTGTACATTAAACATTTTACAAATATTTTTGTGATATTTTGTTGTACATATATTTTGCAAAAATTATTATGGAGAAGTAGTAATATTAAAAGAATAGAAAGATATAAGGAATTAGTTTATTGATTCGAAATAGGTTCCCCAAATCTGCAAGGATGAACCGTGTCAGCTTGGAGTTGACGAAGCAGGTCGCGGTCCAGTTTTGGGTCCAATGGTCTATGGGATCTCTTATGCCTCGTTGTCCCAGAAACAATTGCTCGTTGATCTAGGCTGCGCTGATTCTAAGAGCCTGACGGAGAAGAAACGGGACGAGATATTCGACGAAATTTGCAAGCACAAGGACAATATTGGCTGGGCGATCGATGTGATATCGCCGAACGTTATTGCCAACAGCATGTATCGCCGCACTAAAGTTTCGCTGAATGAGATCTCCATGATGTCGGCTACAGACTTGATCCGGGGAGCGATCGAGGCAGGCGTGAATGTCGCCGAAATCTACGTGGACACCGTCGGCAAACCCGAGTCTTACCAGGCGCGACTGGAGGGCGTATTTCCCGGCGTCAAGATTGTTGTGGCGAAGAAAGCCGATGCAACCTATCCGATCGTCAGTGCGGCTAGTATATGCGCCAAGGTATCGCGAGATCATGCGATACGAGCGTGGCGGTTTCGCGAGGGTGACAGCATTGGGACGGAGTATGGTAGTGGCTACCCTACCGATCCGGTGACTAAAAATTGGCTGTCCGCGAACGTGAACCCTGTGTTCGGCTTTCCGCAGCTCGTCCGGTTCAGCTGGTCCACTGCCGAGCAGATTCTTGAATCGAAAGCGTTGACGGTAGAATGGGAGGAAACAGAGGAAACGGAGACTTCCAACGAGCAGAAGATTTTGAAGTTTTTCGCCAAGTCTCCGGCTAAATCGTCTAACGTTCATACGAAAAAACATCCATTCTTCACGGAACGCTGTCTATCCAACGCAACTGTCTTATGATATTTGCTTTATGCTGTTTTCTTTCCTTCTCATTGTAATCATAATGGGATTTTAAAGATCCTTAATGTGAGATAAATTTAACAGGAATTATTGTTATATGCTTAGCTTGTAATATTTTAGTAATGATTTTTATAATTGATTGGTACATATATGAGACATTCGGAATAAAAGCGTATTAAATGAACTTGTGTGCCTTTTCTTCTGAATGTCTCATATCGAAGGTGCATAATAAATATTCAACATTACTCTCGATGTCTTTCATTATGGTTTTATTTAGATCGATGTACAACACATTTCGGGAGAGATTTACGCGATTTACTAAAGAAAATATTTCTGCAGATTAGAGTTTAACGATATCGTTCTTCTTTGTAACTTGATATTACAGCGTTTTACCTTGGAACGTTAAATTAAAGACAAGTATATATCGTCCGGCTTACGATTTTATATATATATAATATATATATATATACACATATGTACAAGAGCGTGTGTCCTTACAGCTACCATAGATAAAGAGTGTGGCAAGTTTTATTTACGAAATCCTCTACACACCGTGCCACCGTGATTAATTAACAATTAGGAATGCTTAGCGTGAAAAGTTCGAAAATCTTTGGTAAACGCACGCTACACAGTCACACACACGTCGTACAATTATTCCTAGGATATTATCTCGTTAACGCACGATTAATAGCGACTAGATCGTTAAGGGCTACGGTATGGTGGCGAACAGAAATGACGATTTGTTTTGTTTGCGTTGCGTCGCTGCTTCTGCTTGGTTCTATGTACTGGATTCTCGATTCGTGTTTATTTTATTGATTTACAGAGGCACACACGCGCGCGGCGTGTAAGTACAGCATCGTGTGCGTCGCCCTCGTTTTCTTAACTAAATATCTGCCGTCCGAGGGGGATCGAGAGTGCGCGGTATACCGATAAATTGATTTTACCAAATAAAACAACAGATTTTCTAGATATTTGTAAGCGTCTAAAGAGTGACTCCAAATTTAGCCTATTTTGTGGCCCTCGAAATTGAATCGAATTGTATGGCAAGCGATGTTATATGTATAATGGGACATTAATCTCAAAAAAATTTTAAGTTGAGCATAAGGGTAGTTTTGGAGATACGGGGAGTCAAAGTAGCCAAATTGCCAATATTGTCCAAGCACAATAGACACAAAAAGAAAGTTAAAACGGCCAAAGGGTTAGTCCTACAAAAAAATGAAACAGATCTTTTTTGTGCAGAATTTCAAGACAAACAACTTTTATCATAAACATTTTCTCGTATCTGCATCCGTTTTCGAGAAATCCAGCAAAAACTTTTTTGGGGGTAGTTTTACCCCTTTAAAAAATTAAGCAATGGGGATGGAGAGATTGGATTTTTAGTACGGTAATCAGAGAACCATTGTGACTAATTCTAGTCAAAATGGTTCTCTGACTACCCACTGTTATCAAAGAAGTTTTAACTTCCTTTTCGTGTCCATTATGCTTGGACAATATTGGATATTTGGCTTTGATTCCCCGTATCTCCAAAACTAACCCTATGCTCAACTTAAAAATTTTTTTAGATTAATGTCCTATTATATAGCATCGTTTGGCATACAATTCTATTCGAATTTCGAGGGCCACAAAATAGGCTAAAAAAAACCTGTGTTCTTTAATGAATACTCAATGAATACGTGAAAATAACGACCGAAATAGTTCAGTATCGTAAATTGCACACGCCGAATTCGCAAATTTGAGAATCCGCGGAGAATTTCCTCGTGTACAGCTAAATCGTTAATATTATATTGTCTTGAAACCCAGTAAAGCGCACTTGCGTTCTATCGTTCCAGACGTGGCGCGGTTAATGAAAATTCAATAAAACGCGGACCCGCGCCACGTTCACGGTTTGCACAGCAGATATGCGCTAGCCGCGCACAGCGAATGTTCAGACACGGTGCACGCGCGCGTGTGTACCTGGAGAAATCGATTTATGCACTTTACGCATGAGTCGCCGCAGGCAATGTAAAAAGTCGCGACTCCGAATTTTCACGATAAACGACAGATCAGTTACGGCAGTGCATATAGCCCCTCGATGAATATATGACAAGCAGATTCGTCGTGTCTTTCGCACACTATACGCGAGACGTGATTCGTGTAAACGCGAAAATTAAACGACCGAGTCGCCGCAAATTTCCCGATAATCTTTTTATCGCTCCCTGGGAAAGAAAAAAAGTATCCATCGTTCCTTCACAACGAAAACTCCCCCATGAATGTTCGAGTAAGGTCTAACATAGTCCGATAGTGTGTCATCTGCCTACGATTATTACGTGGTCTCTAACTCCACTAATTGCAATTATAAAAAATATAAACAACATGGGTAATCTTATATTACGTAATCATATCGCGTTACGAGGGTGGCTTCCACAGGCCTAGGGGATGAGCACGAAGGGCGAGTGGTATCCTCGATCCTTACCGCAGCATCAGTAACCCCATGATCACCAGCACGACGCACGGTCCTGGCGCTATACTTCCGTTCGCTGAAAAAAGAAGAGGAAAGTGGATACGTCGCGTTTTTTCCCCGAAAGAGAGAGGAACATTTCATAAATATTCAGGAAAAATTCAAAGTTTAAGCTTCGAAATTGCAGCTCGGCTAAGCGAGTTTAGCTAAAACGGTCTGCGCTTAAGCGCGCTGTAAAAAATGGCCGAATTAAAAGGGAGTGACACGGATTCCGCGTCCGCGAAATTGGATTCTTAATCTTTCGATCGCTCGCGCGCGTCTGCGATTCGGCATGCTACACAAAATTTCCCCTCCTTATTCCCTCGAAACTGTCCCCAAAGCGGGTTTTGCGCGAAACGAGTTACGTGTTTACGCTTTGGCTTGCGCGATAGAACTAAAACAGTGTATCGGGGAGAAACGACGTCGAGTTGCTAAACTATCCGCGCGTCAGGACGAGCTTCGAGTTGGAGATGTTAACACCGAAAGGGCTGGGATCCATTATTTCGGTCGCTAAGCCCCTTCTCACGCGGCCACAAAGCCTATACTTTTTGCGGACTTGTAATCAATATTAACGACGTGAACTGTGAAAACCGTCAGTTTTTCCACGGGCTTGAAAAGCGATTCTTATCCCCCTTTATACCCGGGATGGGTAATGGCTCTTCAAGACAGACCCTCGTTTCAATCCTTTTGGTATTAAGGTAAATAAAACGTTACTCAGAGAGTTAACGTTCTGATGTTTGACGATCTTGTTTTAAAAAGAAATCGCTTTAAACAAGTTAACACTTAATCCCTTTGCTGTCAAGCGAAAAAAACTTTTCGTGCCAAAAATGTGTTGAAACAAAAAATTTTCGAAACTGCATGAATACTTCAGTATAAAGGTTATTTAGGTTGCTGAATCCGAATCTGAAGTGACTCTGGGTTCGGCAGAGAGCGGAATTTAGAAGTAATTGAAAAAAAATGTAGAGGAGAAGGTGGTAATATGGAACTCCACTTTGTTTTTTAACGATTTCTTGTAAATTATAAGCTCAATTTTTTTATTCTTGGTATGCTTAGATTCTTTACTCTATTGGTAACCCATTTCTAACGTCCAATTAATGATTCTCCACTTACAAAAAAAGCTGCTTAAAGATTATCGCAAAGTGAGCAATTGGGTGGTATGTTGTAATGGTAATATGGACCTCCTACTTTTTTAATGCGGAAAATTAAAAACAATTCATGAAATGTTGAATAACTTTCAAAAAAGTATTACATTTATTTAAGGAATTAATATAGAAGGAATATATATGATAAAAAATATTTTATTTTACTTTTTTAAAAAATTTCTATTACAAAAATTATAGACAAAGAAAAAGAAACGCTGAAACCCTGTAACGCTCTGACGACTCAAAGGGCAACCTAATGTACAAGTTTCAACTGTCACTCATAGAGTGCAACTAAATTGTATTAAGATATTGGGGGTTCCATAAAATCTGCGGGTTCCATATTACCACCTTCTCCTTTATATTCTTTATGTAAGTCAACAATTTGTTCGAATTCTGTTCCGCCATATTGGATTCGCCATTTTGAATTTGGAAAATCTGATATTAGATTCGGATTTCACGACCTCACAAAAACGATATAACATCCTCATTTTTATTGAAATTCAAAATTATTTTAAATTTTGATCCGCCATATTGGATCCGCCATTTTGAATTTCAGATTTGGATTTAGTGACCTAAAAAATCTTAAAATACCCAAGGACAACCAAATCATAATAGTAGTAGTATATTTTTTTCAAGATGCCCTTATAGGTGTCATAAAGCAAAAGTGGCAAAAGTGAATTTTTGTTGCCCCTATACGTGTCACTGACAGTGAAGGGGTTAATAAACATTTAATTAAAACTCGAATAGTATAGTATATAGATTTTCCGCCGTTTAATTTTATTTATCAACTTTGGCTCACAATTTCGTCTCTTTATCGTTTTCCCGTATCGCGTTAAATATTGTCAAGAGACACTTAAGTGTACAAGCTACTCTTAACTCTGAAATAATTGAGAATGCTCCAATTTAAAGGGTGAAGGGTTTTCTATTTTAAATTTTGATTCATCTCTTTTCTACGGAGGGATAACAAGGGCAGCTGAATTAAGAGACATGGGAAAGAAATCCGCGTTCGTGCGGCGGAGCCAGACATTTCGCCCTTGTCGCCACATCTACCCTCAGTCAAGGGCCAGCCGGGAGATTTTCTTTTTTACCTAGGATATGCTCGGCGTGCGTGTGCCCTTGCGCCCTTGTCTCCCTGCTCTCCATTACCGGTATCTTCTGATGCCTCTCACCCTCTATGCTGAGCTCATTCGATTTCCAATATACGGTATATATCCTCGCCAGGCATTTGATCTTCAAGTCCCCCTTCTTGAAGTGCTTCGAGCGCAGACGGAACTCTAGACCGAGTGTGGAGGTCTCCAGATCGTTCCGGTCCACGTCGACGGGATGGGGCTTCAAGAACTGCGGCTCGACCTAATCGAAGTGAAGAAGGACTGTATATTCTCTCTCGACCTGAATGATGACGACGATACGGACATTCCTCGGAAATTAGAAATATTCGCGAGCGCGCACTCATCGTCATCTTTTGCGGTAAACTGACGACGTGTCTCGAAAATTTTCATATCAGTTTTCTAGGAAAATAGCGATGTTGAAGAGATCCTTTCTCGATTCTAAACAGGACTTTTATCCAATGGAACGAAAGACCAGACGAGTGAAAATTGATGATCAGTTGGAATATAAAATTGGAACCGGAACAAGATATAAT
Source organism: Aphaenogaster floridana (assembly GCA_003063835.1). Lineage (NCBI taxonomy): Eukaryota > Metazoa > Arthropoda > Insecta > Hymenoptera > Formicidae > Aphaenogaster > Aphaenogaster floridana. The sequence goes on along the minus strand of NJRP01000431.1, from coordinate 120,515 downwards.
ATTAGGGGTGATGTGGAAGGAATGGGACAGAGAGAGAGAGAGAGAGAGAGAGAGAGAGAGAGAGAGTGAGGAGGACATTTTAAATATCCCGCCTTGAATTAAATTTCAGCAGTTACATAGTATCATAATAATAAAACATAATGATAAAACACACATAATAACAAACATAATAATTAAACATCAATACAGGTAAAAAATGGTGAAAATAATATTTATTCAAAAGGTGTCTCACGTCTTCCCTACACTCAATAAACAATGATGATCGCAAAGAGTTGAGCAAAGAACAAATGAGCGATGCTGTCTTTCTAGATACGCGATCAGATTATCTTAAGAATCATTTTTTTTATTTTTAATATGTTCTTTAGATATATATACTTTTTTTTTAAATAAAATGTAATAACGTCGTCGGTGCTTATCATCGCAAATTAAATACACTGCATTATCTGTCTAATCTACTTCGTTCCAGGAAAATTGACTCTTGACCCACGAGCTCCCTGAGAGCACTATATAAACTTTTAATATCGTTCAGCAGAAGATTGTTATCTCTCTCATTAAATTTTGTTACAACTTCTGTGACAAAAATTAAGAAGCGCCCTAACACACGACACTAATTCTAATCACGATAATGGAATTATTCAACGTCTCATTTCTTCGCGCGGCGTTACAACAGTTTTTCACAGTTAGACGCGAATTTCATGTTTCCCTTAATTTCGACGCGCTAACGCCCGTTACAGAACGTTCCGAATATAGCAAACGAAGATTATCCTCCAATCTAAGATTATCGATTCGTGTAGCGATTAAATGTAATCCCGATTTTAATAAGCCACGAAGTAACGAGAACGCGCGAAAGGCTAATCAGGCAATTTTGAATGTGCGCGAGCGTCCGTTCGCAACACCCGAAGATTAATTACCCAAGAACCAATTATTTGTTCGCGTATGAAAAATGAAAAAGCCCCGCGCACGCCGTAGAATGCACTTTGCAAAATTAATCCACGAGCTTTGTTAGCGCGTAATCGCGGGTCAACGGGACATTAACGGTCACGTTGGTGGTGCAGAGGTGCGTTATTTTCGCGGAAGAACAAAATTCGCCGCGATGGAAAACTTTTGACAACGCTCAAAAGAGGAGAGAGAAAGAGCGGAAAAAAGAGAGGGAAAGAGAGAGAGAGAGAGAGAGAGAGAGAGAACTGTTATGTCTTTTCCTTGTCGTATAGTAATATCAAAGTGCGCTTTTACGGACGTAACTTCGTAGCGCGTGTATCACGATGGCGGTAAAACATGATGTATTACGAGGAAAAAGTCTTTATTAAGATAGACGTGAAAGTTTAACTTTGACACTTGTAGGAATATCTGACGAATATTTTAGCGACAGAATCCTCGATCTGTGAGAAGTAAAATCTACTTGGATTTCGCTTCAATTAAACATTTATTTAAAACGTAATTACTAATGTACAGAGAGAAGAGAGTTGCTAAAATCGTGCTAAAGATATTTTATATTATGTTTATCATTTGATTCTAATTCATACAGAAGTTAATATTCGAAATTGTAGCAATTGATGTTTAACACGCCTATTATTATATTTGTTATAAATCTCTTTATGACATAGATACGATGTAATCAATCGCATTGCAAATCCAAGCGTGTTATTTTAGCTGAAGCTCTTTTTACACATTTCTTGCTGTTTTAAATCATGTCATTTAAAATGACTGAACGTATTAATTTTTTATTTAATACAATTAAACGTATTAAATGACGTAACCTAAAACGGCAAGAAACATGTAAAAAGAACTTCAGCCGAAAGTGTCATTTTTAGATGTTTATGCGTGTTAAAATAACACACTTGGATTTGCAGTGTGGTCTTCAAAATTGTCTTCTATCGGTTTTCAAAAACGTATTTCCTTTAAAAGAAGTAAATTTGAAAATAATAAAAGATGTGGTCGAGAAGGTTTATACATATTAATATGAAATTAAAAAATACATATAATAATAATATGATTAATAATACGATTTGAAAATTCATATTTGACACATTCGCTGCCATTTGACTTATTACATATAAATTAGGTATATTTGATTTCACGACTAATTATTTATGTAGTCATAAAATGATAAATAATATGAGATAAATAAATAATTATCATAAAATGATAAATAAACATGAGTTGTCAAATCGTATCAGTACGATTGAAACTTCATGGTGGATACGGTTTAGAAAACATGATAAATTTTATTAAAATATCGATTTAACTTTTATAATAATTGTAATATGTACATAAAATAGATGTAAAATATTTTACAATAAATCTACTTTTATAAAAACGTAAGAATAAAATCTGTTATATTATTATCAGTTATATAAAATGGTCAAAAATTACATCACTCGAAGTACTTGATTTTTAAAATGTTTGGCACGCACAAAATAAAATGTAATCTGGGAACTTGTGTCTATATTTCTCATTGCTCATTTTCTTCATATTTTTACCATTAGTCGTTTACATATAGTAATAAGAAAAAATTGATGAGATTTAGATGACCGGTACACATTAAGCAACCCTCTCCTATATAAAAAGAGTATAGAAAAAATAGAATTTTCGATCCTCTAATTATCATCTCGAAAAAAGTCCAGATAATAATTGAGCTCTTTTTCATCTTTGAGAAATTATTAAAATTACAATAGAAGAGTCAAGCTCGTCAACGTAACAACAATCTAAATATTCATATAGGCCAAACAAATGAGCGAAAAACCACGCAGTCAGACACTATATAATCGACAATGACAACTTTATCACTCAGTTCATCTCTTTCTTTATCTAATTTTGTTGTATTCATTATCGTACTTGACAGCTACTTTTTACTTCATTCATACAAATGGCCAAACAAACAAGCAAAAAAATGCCTAAATGTTTCCTTAGATAAAAAATAATAACTATAATAATATAATTATAAGAATAATAAATTTATTCACCAAATAAAAATTAGCTATAAAATTGAAAATAACAAATGATATCACGGAACAAGTTTTAACTTTACCTAGTTTTCTTCAACCGCAAATGTAAATTAAAGAGGAGATTTTGTTTTATATACGGATACAATGATTATTTATTTTATACTGATATCTATTATTTGACTTTTATAATTTGGTTGCACTAATGGAATTTTTCTTCCAAAATAAGAAAGAGCATATCAAACAATTTTTTACAATCTTATTTTAATTTCAAAATGAATAGCACAACCACAACAACTGCATTGTAGTTCCTGCAATTTCTGATTATGTAAACGTATTTGTTTGATTTTTATTTATTTATTTATTCAATGATGTATATTCAATAGTTCCTGTGTATTATTATTATCATTTTATTGCTTTGTTTACTTGTTTTTATAACCTGGTAAGTTTGTTTAACTCATAATGCGTTCTCCTCTTTAATTTACATTTGCGGTTAAAGAAAACTAAGTAAAGAAAAGTTGAAACTTGTTCCGTGATATTATTTATTATTTTCAATTTCATAGCTAATTTTTATTTGATGAAAAAAAAATTTATTATATTATTATAGTTATTATTTTTTACCTAAGGTAACATCTTGGCATTTTTTTGCTTGGTTGTTTGGCCATTTGGATGAATCAGGATTGGGAAGTAACGCGTTACACTTGTAACACCGTTACTTTTTTATAGTAACGATTTGGTAATGACATTACATTTTTTTATAACGAAAACGGTAATGCCAGGGTTGGAAAAGTTACTTTTGGAAAGCTAACGTAAAAGTAACGATGACGGCGTTACAAGTAACGTGTTACTTCCCAATCCTGGTATAAATATTTAGATTATAATTAGAATTAGATACGTAACATGTAGTATAACAAAAGACGTTCCTAATTAATAATAATAATACGACTAGTTAGAGAATTCGTAGATAAGGCTTCTTCCTGTTACTCAACCGCATCGTGCGTAAGCGCGCGCGAATCCCTAGACTACTCTAGACGGATTTGCCGAGATCGTGGCTTATCTCGGACGTCGCCGCGAAACTTTTACGCTTCCGACAGTCTGAGAAGACATTCATGGTTGCGGTACGCAGGCAGAGAGAGAGAGAGGAGGGGGAAGGAGACAGAGAGAGAGAGAGAGAGAGAGAGAGAGAGAGAGAGACGCTTCGCGTCTCGAACACTCACGGGCTCGCCGTTGATGAACCAGCTGAGCGTGGCATGTGGCTTCGACTTCGCCGAAGTGCAATTGAACCGCACGACGTCGCCGACCTGATAACGATGTTTCCCGGGTCGCGCCGTGATAACGGGCTCGTCCTCCGGCAGGGCTGGAAATATGTAGACGCACGTAAAATAATCTGCCGCGACAAAAAGGACATGACGCCATCGTCGGTGAGACCGGGGCGACCGGGCTTTTAACTTGCACGCCCGCTCGAATATTTTAACGCAATACCGCGCCGAACGAACCCGTAATTTTGTTGCGGCGAGCTTAACTTGTTTACGCTTACCAGCGTGGAAATTTTAATGGACTGACACTTCGCTATAATCATTGCACCTCGATATAACGCATTTAACTCTATACAGGGTTTCTGTCCCCACCCCTACAGGGGGTTCTATTTTAAAATTTCAAATTGAGACCCCCTTGAGAGGACAACCCCCCAATTTCCTTAACCCTTTGAAGACGGGGGGTTGCTGAAGGATCAATTATGGAAGATCTAGTATTTTTAGGGGTGTTTGGAATCGCTGAATCCGAATCTGACCTTTAGAATTTTGAAATTTTGTAATCCAAAATGGCAGATCAAAACTTTTAAAATCATTTGATCTGCGTGAAACTCAGTTTACTAAGGTTTTTGATGGTGCTCTTTTCAATTTTGAAGTCAAAAATTCAACATGGCGGACCCAATATGGCCGACGTCGGAATGGTCGAAAAATGAAAATACCATTCAATAATATGAGTTTCATGGAAATTGAATGATATTTTCATTTTTCGACCATTTCGACGTCGGCCATATTGGGTCCGTCATTGTGAATTTCAAATTTTTGACTTCGAAATTGAAGAGGGCCACAAAAAAACTTCTGTATTTCAAGTTTCATAAAAATCGGGCTAATAGTTTCTGAAATATAAGCGGAGAGCATGCAAACATGCTCCCCGTCCGTAAAGGATTAAAAGAGTAGCCCTTCGAAATGATCAAACACGTATTTCGCGGTTTTTCATAATTTTGAGCCGTTTCCGAAATATAGGGATGGGGACAAACTTTATAGAAACCCTGTACAACACTATATACACTTAGTTCCAAAAAAAAGCGGTACACTAAAAATATGGGAAAAATTTTAAATAATTATAACTTGGTAAATAATGAAGATAAAAATAAATTTAAAAAAGTAAAATAAAGCTTGAAACGTCCACTTTAAGAATATTTGAATGGCAATAATGCTTGGTCATTTTTTTCAAAATGGCGGATGACAAAGTGAGAGGATGAAAAATTGATAATCAAAGGTCCGAGTTTGCGACGGTGCATGGTGTGAATCAGGTATCGCAGCTCAATGGGACAAGATGCACATGAAAGTATAGAATGTTATCTTGAAAATGCGTCTTTATTGAGCTCGATGCGACAATTATTCGCTGAGTTATTCCAAATTTAATTTAAAAAACCATTTTCTCTTTAAATTTGCATCCTCTCACTTTGTCATCCGCCATTTTGAAAAAAATGGCCGAGCGTTATTGCCATTCAAATATTCTTAAAGTGGACATTTCAAGCTTCATTTTACTTTTTTAAATTTATTTTTATCTTCATTATTTACCAAGTTATGATCATTTGAAAGTAGATATATAAACGCGGGGGGGGGAGGGAGGGGGTGACCGGCTGGCTGGCTGGCCCCGTAAACTGGAGCGATCGAGATCTTGTCTCTCGGAGAGAATAAATAACCGAATCCGTCCTGGATTAAAAAGATTGGATGGAAAACCAGCGACGGATCTTATTTGGACTTAAACGACTTTGCCGGCCCCACGCAGTTTGCCGCGGAAATCGTATCGGTCGATACTCCTCGCACGATATTATTTAATCAAGAGTCCAATTTCGCGAGGAACATTGCGCGAGCGTTGGTAATGCTCGCGCTAGGAATGATTGAAAATGAAAGAGCACGGGCGGATTTCACGTCGATGAATTTAATGTTCACGGGGGAAAATTGCGATAAATAATTGAGCGAATATCGGTTTCGAGTTTATCAGTGTCCGCGATTGAAGGGAGAGACGCTTCACTTCCGGCGCGCACGACGATAATAGGGCGGGATTAACGAAAAACCGTTTCAAACGAAAGTTACAGTCGAATGTCATAGACCGCATTACCGCGGTGGGATGAATCGTCAGCGATTCGTCACCGCGGTCGTAGGTCGATATTTTTGAGGGGCGGATAATGCCCCCGTTCGCGGACCCCAAAGCGACGTAATTAACTCTTTCGAAGATATTGGAACAGCGATTCGTTTTAATTCTCGCGTTAAGTGGCTTATATGAGATCTTCAAAGCCGCGAAAATTCCTAATCCCCCTCGGCGGAAAATCTCTCCTCTTCACCTTCTTCGTCTTCTTCTTGAACGCGAAACCGAAATCCCTTCCGTTAAATGACACGTATAAATCTTTGTCTGGGAATTAAATCGCCCCGAGTCATATCTCCGCACCGGGCCGCGCGTGATAAATCTCTTTTTCGCGGTTTGATTTTAATTCGAACGTGAATAAAATCACGATTAGTCGGCGCAATTTTTCCTTCCCTTTCCCTCGGTCGCTCGGCGATAACAACAACATTTGCTCGGATAATGAGAATCGGCGGGGAAGAATAGCGGCGCCCTCTCGCGGGGATAAATCAACGACGCAACAATATCCCCGAGTTTGCCGGGGGCCTGGATTGCCGTTATTGCGCGATTTCTTTGAAAGATAAAACTCTTAATTAATACGAAAGAGAATCTGCTCGCCGGCGCTCCTTACCGATTACCATCATATCCGAATGGTCGGAAACGGTCTGGAAGGACGGCGCCTCCGCCGAAACCTCGCATCTGTACCGTCCCGTGCTCATGAGGTTCACGGAACGTAGGACGACCGTTCGTTGAGTGGAGTCGTGAACCTGAAAGACAAAAGAAAGGAAACGTTGCAACGCATAATAGCCAATTCGTCACGCTGAAAAATCGCAAATTGACTTGGTACATGGAATAACAATGGAATTAAAAATTTCTCTAATATAATTTGTTTCTTTTAGATCGATGATTTTCCGGGAACAAATTCGTGGCTAACTTGATATTTTGTATTAGGTGTACAAATAAGTTTCCCCCGTTTGACAAAAGTTGGCGCCACCAGTAAGTTATGGTTAATTGTCAGATGTAAAACACCATTATCGTAAGGTTGGACATCTGTCAACAGCATAACCTTAAAATATTAGTGAATTTTTATCAGTATAATACATTCTTTTGTGTGCGAAA